>CATVIB010000358.1:0-48166 GCA_958336395.1 Ctenicera cuprea
TAATAGTAATAGTAATTGTAATTGTAATTGTAATTGTAATTGTAATTGTAATTGTAATTGTAATTGAAATTTTAATTGTAATTGTAATTGTAATTTTGTAATTGTAATTGTAATTGTAATTGTAATTGTATTTGTAATTGTAATTGTAATTGTAATTGTAATTGTATTTGTAATTGTAATTGTAATTGTAATTGTAATTGCAATTGTAATTATAATTGTAATTGTAATTTTATTGAAATTGTAATTGTAATCGTAATTGTAATTGTAATTGTAATTGTAATTGTAATTGTAATTGTAATTGAATTGTAATAGTAATAGTAATTGTAATTGTAATTGTAATTGTAATTGTAATTGTAATTGTAATTGTAATTGTAATTGTAATTGTCTATGTAATTGTAATTGTAATTGTGATTGTGATTGTGATTGTGATTGTGATTGTGATTGTGATTGTGATTGTGATTGTGATTGTGATTGTGATTGTGATTGTAATTTTAATTTTAATTCTAATTGTAATTGTAATTGTAATTGTAATTGTAATTGTAATTGTAATTGTAATTGTAATTGTAATTGTAATTGTAATTGTAATTGTAACTGTAACTGTAACTGTAACTGTAACTGTAACTGTAACTGTAACTGTAACTGTAACTGTAACTGTAACTGTAACTGTAACTGTAATAGTAATAGTAATAGTAATTGTAATTGTAATTGTAATTGTAATTGTAATTGTAATGGTTATTGTATTTCTAATTGCAATTGTAATTGTAATTGTAATTGTAATTGTCATTGTAATTTTAATTGTAATTGTAATTGTAATTGTATTGTAATTGTAATTGTATTTGTAATTGTAATTGTAATTGTAATTGTAATTGTAATTGTAATTGCAATTGTAATTATAATTGTAATTGTAATTTTATTGAAATTGTAATTGTAATCGTAATTGTAATTGTAATTGTAATTGTAATTGAATTGTAATTGTAATTGTAATTGTAATTGTAATTGTAATAGTAATTGTAATTGTAATTGTAATTGTCATTGTCATTGTCATTGTAATTGTCATTGTAATTTTAATTGTAATTGTAATTGTAATTGTAATTGTAATTGCAATTGCAATTGCAATTGAAATTGTAATTGTAATTGTAATTGTAATTGTAATTGTAATTGTAATTGAATTGTAATTGTAATTGTAATTGTAATTGTAATTGTAATTGTAATTGTAATTGTAATTGTAATTGTAATTGTAATAGTAATTGTAATTGTAATTGTAATTGTAATTGTAATTGTAATTGTAATTGTAATTGTAATTGTAATTGTAATTGTTATTGTAATTGTAATTGTAATTGTAATTGTAATTGTAGTTGTAATCGTAATCGTATTCATAATTATAATTGTAATTGTAATTGAAATTGTAATTGTAATTGTAATTGAATTGTAATTGTAATTGTATTTGTAATTGTAATTGTAATTGTAATTGTAATTGTAATTGTAATTGTAATTGTAATTGTAATTGTAATTGTAATTGTAATTGTAATTGTAATTGTAATTGTAATTGTAATTGTAATTGTAATTGTAATTGTAATTGTAATTGTAATTGTAATTGTAATTGTAATTGCAATTGCAATTGCAATTGCAATTGCAATTGCAATTGCAATTGCAATTTTAATTTTAATTTTAATTTTAATTGTAATTGTAATTGTAATTGTAATTGTAATTGTAATTGTAATTGTAATTGTAATTGTAATTGTAATTGTAATTGTAATTGTAATTGTAATTGTAATTGTAATTGTAATTGTAATTGTAATAGTAATAGTAATAGTAATAGTAATTGTAATTGTAATTGTAATTGTAATTGTAATTGTAATTGTAATTGTAATTGTAGTTGTAATCGTAATCGTAATTATAATTGTAATTGTAATTGTAATTGTAATTGTAATTGTAATTGTAATTGTAATTGTAATTGTGATTGTAATTGTAATTGTAATTGTAATTGTAATTGTAATTGTAGTTGTAATTGTAATTGTAATTGTAATTGTAATTGTAAGTGTAATTGTAATTGTAATTGTAATTGTAATTGTAATTGTAATTGTAATTGTAATTGTAATTGTCTATGTAATTGTGATTGTGATTGTGATTGGGATTGTGATTGCGATTGCGATTGCGATTGCGATTGTAATTGTAATTGTAAATGTAATTGTAATTGTAATTGAAATTTTAATTGTAATTGTAATTGAAATTTTGTAATTGTAATTGTAATTGTAATTGTATTAGTAATTGTAATTGTAATTGTAATTGTAATTGTAATTGTAATTGTAATTGCAATTGCAATTGCAATTGGAAATGTAATTGTAATTGTAATTGTAATTGTAATTGTAATTGTAATTGTAATTGTAATTGTAATTGTAATTGTAATTGTAATTGTAATTGTAATAGTAATTGTAATTGTAATTGTAATTGTAATTGTAATTGTAATTGTAATTGTAATTGTAAATGTAATAGTAATAGTAATAGTAATTGTAATTGTAATTGTAATTGTAATTGTAATTGTAATTGTAATTGTATTGTAATTGTAATTGTAATTGTAGTTGTAATCGTATTCGTAATCGTAATTATAATTGTAATTGTAATTGAAATTGAAATTGTAATTTTAATTGTAATTGTAATTGTAATTGTAATTGTAATTGTAATTGTAATTGTAATTGTAATTGTAATTGTAATTGTAATTTTAATTTTAATTGTAATTGTAATTGTAATTGTAATTGTAATTGTAATTGTAATTGTAATTGTAATTGTAATTGTCATTGTAATTGTAATTGTAATTGTAATTGTAATTGTAATTGTAATTGTAATTGTAATTGTAATTGTAATTGTAATTGTAATTGTAATTGTAATTGTAATTGTAATTGTAATTGTAATTGTAATTGTAATTGTAATTGTAATTGTAATTGTAATTGTAATTGTAATTGTAATTGTAATTGTAATTGTAATTGTAATTGTAATTGTAATTGTAATTGTAATAGTAATTGTAATTGTAATTGTAATTGTAATTGTAATTGTAATTGTAATTGTAATTGTAATTGTAATTGTAATTGTAATTGTAATAGTAATAGTAATAGTAATAGTAATTGTAATTGTAATTGTAATTGTAATTGTAATTGTAATTGTAATTGTAATTGTAATTGAAATTTTAATTGTAATTGTAATTGTAATTTTGTAATTGTAATTGTAATTGTAATTGTAATTGTATTTGTAATTGTAATTGTAATTGTAATTGTAATTGCAATTGCAATTGCAATTGCAATTGTAATTGTAATTGTAATTGTAATTGTAATTGTAATTGTATTTGTATTTGTAATTGTAATTGTAAATGTAATTGTAATTGTAATTGTAATTGCAATTGCAATTGCAATTGCAATTGGAATTGTAATTGTAATTGTAATTGTAATTGTAATTGTATTTGTAATTGTAATTGTAATTGTATTTGTAATTGTAATTGTAATTGTAATTGTAATTGTAATTGTAATTGTAATTGTAATTGTAATTGTATTTGTAATTTTGTAATTGTAATTGTAATTGTAATTGTATTTGTAATTGTAATTGTAATTGTAATTGTAATTGTAATTGCAATTGCAATTGCAATTGCAATTGCAATTGGAATTGTAATTGTAATTGTAATTGTAATTGTATTTGTAATTGTAATTGTAATTGTATTTGTAATTGTAATTGTAATTGTAATTGTATTTGTAATTGTAATTGTAATTGTAATTGTAATTGTATTTGTAATTGTAATTGTAATTGTATTTGTAATTGTAATTGTAATTGTAATTGTAATTGTAATTGTAATTGTAATTGTAATTTTAATTGTAATTGTAATTGTAATTGTAATTTTGTAATTGTAATTGTAATTGTAATTGTATTTGTAATTGTAATTGTAATTGTAATTGTAATTGTAATTGCAATTGCAATTGGAATTGTAATTGTAATTGTAATTGTAATTGTAATTGTATTTGTAATTGTAATTGTATTTGTAATTGTAATTGTAATTGTAATTGTAATTGTAATTGTAATTGTAATTGTAATTGTAATTGTATTTGTAATTGTAATTGTAATTGTAATTGTAATTGTATTTGTAATTGTAATTGTAATTGTAATTGTAATTGTAATTGTAATTGTAATTGTAATTGTAATTGTAATTGTAATTGTAATTGAAATTTTAATTGTAATTGTAATTGTAATTATAATTGTAATTTTGTAATTGTAATTGTAATTGTAATTGTAATTGTATTTGTAATTGTAATTTTAAATGTAATTGTAATTGTAATTGTAATTGTAATTGTAATTGTAATTGTAATTTTAATTTTAATTTTAATTTTAATTTTAATTTTAATTTTAATTGTAATTGTAATTGCAATTGCAATTGCAATAGCAATAGCAATAGCAATTGGAATTGTAAATGTAATTGTAATTGTAATTGTAATTGTAATTGTAATTGTAATTGTAATTGTAATTGTAATTGCAATTGCAATTGCAATAGCAATAGCAATAGCAATTGAAATTTTAATTGTAATTGTAATTGTAATTGTAATTTTGTAATTGTAATTGTAATTGTAATTGTATTTGTAATTGTAATTGTAATTGTAATTGTAATTGTAATTGTAATTGTAATTGCAATTGCAATTGCAATTGGAATTGGAATTGTAATTGTAATTGTAATTGTAATTGTAATTGTAATTGTATTTGTAATTGTAATTGTAATTGTATTTGTAATTGTAATTGTTAATTGTAATTGTAATTGTAATTGTAATTGTAATTGTAATTGTAATTGTAATTGTAATTGTAATTGTAATTGTATTTGTAATTGTAATTTTAATTGTAATTGTAATTGTATTTGTAATTGTAATTGTAATTGTAATTGTAATTGTAATTGTAATTGTAATTGTAATTGTAATTGTAATTGTAATTGTAATTGAAATTTTAATTGTAATTGTAATTATAATTGTAATTTTGTAATTGTAATTGTAATTGTAATTGTAATTGTATTTGTAATTGTAATTTTAAATGTAATTGTAATTGTAATTGTAATTGTAATTGTAATTTTAATTTTAATTTTAATTTTAATTTTAATTTTAATTTTAATTTTAATTGTAATTGTAATTGCAATTGCAATTGCAATAGCAATAGCAATAGCAATTGGAATTGTAATTGTAATTGTAATTGTAATTGTAATTGTAATTGTAATTGTAATTGTAATGGTTATTGTATTTCTAATTGCAATTGTAATTGTAATTGTAATTGTCATTGTAATTGTAATTTTAATTGTAATTGTAATTGTAATTGTAATTGTATTGTAATTGTAATTGTAATTGTAATTGTAATTGTAATTGTAATTGTAATTGTAATTGTAATTGTAATTGTAATTGTAATTGTAATTGTAATTGCAATTGTAATTATAATTGTAATTAAAATTTTATTGAAATTGTAATTGTAATCGTAATGGTAATTGTAATTGTAATTGTAATTGTAATTGTAATTGTAATTGTAATTGTAATTGTAATTGTAATTGTAATTGTAATTGTAATTGTAATTGTAATTGTAATTGTAATTGTAATTGTAATTGTAAATGTAATTGTAATTGTAATTGTAATTGTAATTGCAATTGCAATTGCAATTGTAAATGTAATTGAAATTGTAATTGTAATTGTAATTGTAATTGTAATTGTAATTGTAATTGAATTGTAATTGTAATTGTAATTGTAATTGTAATTGTAATTGTAATTGTAATTGCAATTGCAATTGCAATTGCAATTGCAATTGTAATTGTAATTGTAATTGTAATTGTAATTGTAATTGTAATTGTAATGGTTATTGTATTTCTAATTGCAATTGTAATTGTAATTGTAATTGTAATTGTCATTGTAATTGTAATTGTAATTTTAATTGTAATTGTAATTGTAATTGTATTGTAATTGTAATTGTAATTGTATTTGTAATTGTAATTGTAATTGTAATTGTAATTGTAATTGTAATTGCAATTGTAATTATAATTGTAATTGTAATTTTATTGAAATTGTAATTGTAATCGTAATTGTAATTGTAATTGTAATTGTAATTGTAATTGAATTGTAATTGTAATTGTAATTGTAATTGTAATTGTAATTGTAATTGTAATTGTAATTGTAATTGTAATTGTAATTGTAATTGTAATTTTAATTCTAATTGTAATTGTAATTGTAATTGTAATTGCAATTGCAAATGCAATTGCAATTGCAATTGAAATTGTAATTGTAATTGTAATTGTAATTGTAATTGAATTGTAATTGTAATTGTAATTGTAATTGAGATTTGTAATTGTAATTGTAATAGTAATAGTAATTGTAATTGTAATTGTAATTGTAATTGTAATTGTAATTGTAATTGTAATTGTAATTGTAATTGTAATTGTAATTGTAATTGTAATTGTAATTGTAATTGTAATTGCAATTGCAATTGCAATTGGAATTGGAATTGGAATTGGAATTGGAATTGTAATTGTAATTGTAATTGTAATTGTAATTGTAATTGTAATTGTAATTGTAATTGTAATTGTAATTGTAATTGTAATTGAAATGGTTATTGTATTTCTAATTGCAATTGTAATTGTAATTGTAATTGTCATTGTAATTGTAATTTTAATTGTAATTGTAATTGTATTGTAATTGTAATTGTAATTGTATTTGTAATTGTAATTGTAATTGTAATTGTAATTGCAATTGTAATTATAATTGTAATTGTAATTTTATTGAAATTGTAATTGTAATCGTAATTGTAATTGTAATTGTAATTGTAATTGTAATTGTAATTGTAATTGTAATTGTAATTGAATTGTAATTGTAATTGTAATTGTAATTGTAATTGTATTTGTAATTGTAATTGTAATTGTAATTGTAATTGTAATTGTAATTGTAATTGCAATTGCAATTGGAAATGTAATTGTAATTGTAATTGTAATTGTAATTGTAATTGTAAATGTAATTGTAATTGTAATTGTAATTGTAATTGTAATTGTAATTGTAATTGTAATTGTAATTGTAATTGTAATTGTAATTGTAATTGTAATTGTAATTGTAATTGTAATTGTAATTGTAATAGTAATAGTAATAGTAATAGTAATTGTAATTGTAATTGTAATTGTAATTGTAATTGTAATTGTAATTGTAATTGTAATTGTAATTGTAATAGTAATAGTAATAGTAATTGTAATTGTAATTGTATTTGTAATTGTAATTGTAATTGTAATTGTAATTGTAATTGTAATTGTAATTGTAATTGTATTGTAATTGTAATTGTAATTGTAGTTGTAATCGTAATCGTAATCGTAATTATAATTGTAATTGTAATTGAAATTGAAATTGTAATTTTAATTGTAATTGTAATTGTAATTGTAATTGTAATTTTAATTGTAATTGTAATTGTAATTGTAATTGTAATTGTAATTGTAATTGTAATTGTAATTGTAATTGTAATTGTAATTGTAATTGTAATTTTAATTGTAATTGTAATTGTAATTGTAAATGTAATTGTAATTGTAATTGTAATTGTAATTGTAATTGTAATTGTAATTGTAATTGTAATTGTAATTGTAATTGTAATTGTAATTGTAATTGTAATTGTAATTTTAATTTTAATTTTAATTGTAATTGTAATTGTAATTGTAAATGTAATTGTAATTGTAATTGTAATTGTAATTGTAATTGTAATTGTAATTGTAATTGTAATTGTAATTGTAATTGTAATTGTAATTGTAATTGTAATTGTAATTGTAATTGTAATTGTAATTGTAATAGTAATAGTAATAGTAATAGTAATTGTAATTGTAATTGTAATTGTAATTGTAATTGTAATTGTAATTGTAATTGAAATTTTAATTGTAATTGTAATTGTAATTTTGTAATTGTAATTGTAATTGTAATTGTAATTGTATTTGTAATTGTAATTGTAATTGTAATTGTAATTGCAATTGCAATTGCAATTGCAATTGTAATTGTAATTGTAATTGTAATTGTAATTGTATTTGTATTTGTAATTGTAATTGTAAATGTAATTGTAATTGTAATAGTAATTGTAATTGTAATTGTAATTGTAATTGTAATTGAAATTTTAATTGTAATTGTAATTGTAATTGTAATTTTGTAATTGTAATTGTAATTGTAATTGTATTTGTAATTGTAATTGTAATTGTAATTGTAATTGTAATTGTAATTGCAATTGCAATTGCAATTGCAATTGCAATTGGAATTGTAATTGTAATTGTAATTGTAATTGTAATTGTAATTGTATTTGTAATTGTAATTGTAATTGTATTTGTAATTGTAATTGTAATTGTAATTGTAACTGTAATTGTAATTGTAATTGTAATTGTATTTGTAATTGTAATTGTAATTGTAATTGTAATTGTAATTGTATTTGTAATTGTAATTGTAATTGTAATTGTAATTGTAATTGTAATTGTAATTGTAATTGTAATTGTAATTGTAATTGTAATTGAAATTTTAATTGTAATTGTAATTATAATTGTAATTTTGTAATTGTAATTGTAATTGTAATTGTAATTGTATTTGTAATTGTAATTTTAAATGTAATTGTAATTGTAATTGTAATTGTAATTGTAATTGTAATTGTAATTTTAATTTTAATTTTAATTTTAATTTTAATTTTAATTTTAATTTTAATTTTAATTTTAATTTTAATTTTAATTGTAATTGTAATTGCAATTGCAATTGCAATAGCAATAGCAATAGCAATTGGAATTGTAATTGTAATTGTAATTGTAATTGTAATTGTAATTGTAATTGTAATTGTAATGGTTATTGTATTTCTAATTGCAATTGTAATTGTAATTGTAATTGTAATTGTCATTGTAATTGTAATTGTAATTGTAATTGTAATTGTAATTGTATTGTAATTGTAATTGTAATTGTAATTGTAATTGTAATTGTAATTGTAATTGTAATTGTAATTGTAATTGTAATTGTAATTGTAATTGTAATTGTAATTGCAATTGTAATTATAATTGTAATTAAAATTTTATTGAAATTGTAATTGTAATCGTAATGGTAATTGTAATTGTAATTGTAATTGTAATTGTAATTGTAATTGTAATTGTAATTGTAATTGTAATTGTAATTGTAATTGTAATTGTAATTGTAATTGTAATTGTAATTGTAATTGTAATTGTAATTGCAATTGCAATTGCAATTGTAAATGTAATTGAAATTGTAATTGTAATTGTAATTGTAATTGTAATTGTAATTGTAATTGAATTGTAATTGTAATTGTAATTGTAATTGTAATTGTAATTGTAATTGCAATTGCAATTGCAATTGCAATTGCAATTGTAATTGTAATTGTAATTGTAATTGTAATTGTAATTGTAATTGTAATGGTTATTGTATTTCTAATTGCAATTGTAATTGTAATTGTAATTGTAATTGTCATTGTAATTGTAATTGTAATTTTAATTGTAATTGTAATTGTAATTGTATTGTAATTGTAATTGTAATTGTATTTGTAATTGTAATTGTAATTGTAATTGTAATTGTAATTGTAATTGTAATTGTAATTGCAATTGTAATTATAATTGTAATTGTAATTTTATTGAAATTGTAATTGTAATCGTAATTGTAATTGTAATTGTAATTGTAATTGTAATTGAATTGTAATTGTAATTGTAATTGTAATTGTAATTGTAATTGTAATTGTAATTGTAATTGTAATTGTAATTGTAATTGTAATTGTAATTTTAATTCTAATTGTAATTGTAATTGTAATTGTAATTGCAATTGCAAATGCAATTGCAATTGCAATTGAAATTGTAATTGTAATTGTAATTGTAATTGTAATTGAATTGTAATTGTAATTGTAATTGTAATTGAGATTTGTAATTGTAATTGTAATAGTAATAGTAATTGTAATTGTAATTGTAATTGTAATTGTAATTGTAATTGTAATTGTAATTGAATTGTAATTGTAATTGTAATTGTAATTGTAATTGTAATTGTAATTGCAATTGCAATTGCAATTGCAATTGCAATTGTAATTGTAATTGTAATTGTAATTGTAATTGTAATTGTAATTGTAATTGTAATGGTTATTGTATTTCTAATTGCAATTGTAATTGTAATTGTAATTGTAATTGTCATTGTAATTGTAATTGTAATTTTAATTGTAATTGTAATTGTAATTGTATTGTAATTGTAATTGTAATTGTATTTGTAATTGTAATTGTAATTGTAATTGTAATTGTAATTGTAATTGTAATTGCAATTGTAATTATAATTGTAATTGTAATTTTATTGAAATTGTAATTGTAATCGTAATTGTAATTGTAATTGTAATTGTAATTGTAATTGTAATTGAATTGTAATTGTAATTGTAATTGTAATTGTAATTGTAATTGTAATTGTAATTGTAATTGTAATTGTAATTGTAATTGTAATTGTAATTTTAATTCTAATTGTAATTGTAATTGTAATTGTAATTGCAATTGCAAATGCAATTGCAATTGCAATTGAAATTGTAATTGTAATTGTAATTGTAATTGTAATTGAATTGTAATTGTAATTGTAATTGTAATTGAGATTTGTAATTGTAATAGTAATAGTAATAGTAATTGTAATTGTAATTGTAATTGTAATTGTAATTGTAATTGTAATTGTAATTGTAATTGTAATTGTAATTGTAATTGTAATTGTAATTGTAATTGTAATTGCAATTGCAATTGCAATTGGAATTGGAATTGGAATTGGAATTGGAATTGGAATTGTAATTGTAATTGGAATTGTAATTGTAATTGTAATTGTAATTGTAATTGTAATTGTAATTGTAATTGTAATTGTAATTGAAATGGTTATTGTATTTCTAATTGCAATTGTAATTGTAATTGTAATTGTCATTGTAATTGTAATTTTAATTGTAATTGTAATTGTATTGTAATTGTAATTGTAATTGTATTTGTAATTGTAATTGTAATTGTAATTGCAATTGTAATTATAATTGTAATTGTAATTTTATTGAAATTGTAATTGTAATCGTAATTGTAATTGTAATTGTAATTGTAATTGTAATTGTAATTGTAATTGTAATTGAATTGTAATTGTAATTGTAATTGTAATTGTAATTGTATTTGTAATTGTAATTGTAATTGTAATTGTAATTGTAATTGTAATTGTAATTGCAATTGCAATTGCAATTGGAAATGTAATTGTAATTGTAATTGTAATTGTAATTGTAATTGTAATTGTAAATGTAATTGTAATTGTAATTGTAATTGTAATTGTAATTGTAATTGTAATTGTAATTGTAATTGTAATTGTAATAGTAATAGTAATAGTAATTGTAATTGTAATTGTAATTGTAATTGTAATTGTAATTGTAATTGTAATAGTAATAGTAATAGTAATTGTAATTGTAATTGTATTTGTAATTGTAATTGTAATTGTAATTGTAATTGTAATTGTAATTGTAATTGTATTGTAATTGTAATTGTAATTGTAGTTGTAATCGTAATCGTAATCGTAATTATAATTGTAATTGTAATTGTAATTGAAATTGAAATTGTAATTTTAATTGTAATTGTAATTGTAATTGTAATTGTAATTGTAATTTTAATTGTAATTGTAATTGTAATTGTAATTGTAATTGTAATTGTAATTGTAATTGTAATTGTAATTGTAATTTTAATTTTAATTGTAATTGTAATTGTAATTGTAATTGTAATTGTAATTGTAATTGTAATTGTAATTGTAATTGTAATTGTAATTGTAATTGTAATTGTAATTGTAATTGTAATTGTAATTTTAATTTTAATTTTAATTGTAATTGTAATTGTAATTGTAAATGTAATTGTAATTGTAATTGTAATTGTAATTGTAATTGTAATTGTAATTGTAATTGTAATTGTAATTGTAATTGTAATTGTAATTGTAATTGTAATTGTAATTGTAATTGTAATAGTAATAGTAATAGTAATAGTAATTGTAATTGTAATTGTAATTGTAATTGTAATTGTAATTGTAATTGTAATTGAAATTTTAATTGTAATTGTAATTGTAATTTTGTAATTGTAATTGTAATTGTAATTGTAATTGTATTTGTAATTGTAATTGTAATTGTAATTGTAATTGCAATTGCAATTGCAATTGCAATTGTAATTGTAATTGTAATTGTAATTGTAATTGTATTTGTATTTGTAATTGTAATTGTAAATGTAATTGTAATTGTAATAGTAATTGTAATTGTAATTGTAATTGTAATTGTAATTGAAATTTTAATTGTAATTGTAATTGTAATTGTAATTTTGTAATTGTAATTGTAATTGTAATTGTATTTGTAATTGTAATTGTAATTGTAATTGTAATTGCAATTGCAATTGCAATTGCAATTGCAATTGTAATTGTAATTGTAATTGTAATTGTAATTGTAATTGTAATTGTAATTGTATTTGTAATTGTAATTGTAATTGTATTTGTAATTGTAATTGTAATTGTAATTGTAACTGTAATTGTAATTGTAATTGTAATTGTAATTGTATTTGTAATTGTAATTGTAATTGTAATTGTAATTGTAATTGTATTTGTAATTGTAATTGTAATTGTAATTGTAATTGTAATTGTAATTGTAATTGTAATTGTAATTGTAATTGTAATTGAAATTTTAATTGTAATTGTAATTATAATTGTAATTTTGTAATTGTAATTGTAATTGTAATTGTAATTGTATTTGTAATTGTAATTTTAAATGTAATTGTAATTGTAATTGTAATTGTAATTGTAATTGTAATTGTAATTTTAATTTTAATTTTAATTTTAATTTTAATTTTAATTTTAATTTTAATTTTAATTTTAATTGTAATTGTAATTGCAATTGCAATTGCAATTGCAATAGCAATAGCAATAGCAATTGTAATTGTAATTGTAATTGTAATTGTAATTGTAATTGTAATTGTAATTGCAATTGCAATTGCAATAGCAATAGCAATAGCAATTGAAATTTTAATTGTAATTGTAATTGTAATTGTAATTGTAATTGTAATTTTGTAATTGTAATTGTAATTGTAATTGTATTTGTAATTGTAATTGTAATTGTAATTGCAATTGCAATTGCAATTGCAATTGCAATTGGAATTGTAATTGTAATTGTAATTGTAATTGTAATTGTAATTGTATTTGTAATTGTAATTGTATTTGTAATTGTAATTGTAATTGTAATTGTAATTGTAATTGTAATTGTAATTGTAATTGTAATTGTAATTGTAATTGTAATTGTATTTGTAATTGTAATTGTAATTGTAATTGTAATTGTATTTGTAATTGTAATTGTAATTGTAATTGTAATAGTAATAGTAATAGTAATAGTAATTGTAATTGTAATTGTAATTGTAATTGTAATTGTAATTGTAATTGTAATTGTAATTGTAATTGAAATTTTAATTGTAATTGTAATTGTAATTTTGTAATTGTAATTGTAATTGTAATTGTAATTGTATTTGTAATTGTAATTGTAATTGTAATTGTAATTGTAATTGCAATTGCAATTGCAATTGCAATTGCAATTGTAATTGTAATTGTAATTGTAATTGTAATTGTAATTGTAATTGTAATTGTAATTGTATTTGTATTTGTAATTGTAATTGTAAATGTAATTGTAATTGTAATAGTAATTGTAATTGTAATTGTAATTGTAATTGTAATTGAAATTTTAATTGTAATTGTAATTGTAATTGTAATTTTGTAATTGTAATTGTAATTGTAATTGTATTTGTAATTGTAATTGTAATTGTAATTGTAATTGTAATTGTAATTGCAATTGCAATTGCAATTGCAATTGGAATTGGAATTGGAATTGTAATTGTAATTGTAATTGTAATTGTAATTGTATTTGTAATTGTAATTGTAATTGTATTTGTAATTGTAATTGTAATTGTAATTGTAATTGTAATTGTAATTGTAATTGTAATTGAAATTTTAATTGTAATTGTAATTGTAATTTTGTAATTGTAATTGTAATTGTAATTGTAATTGTATTTGTAATTGTAATTGTAATTGTAATTGTAATTGTAATTGCAATTGCAATTGCAATTGCAATTGCAATTGTAATTGTAATTGTAATTGTAATTGTAATTGTAATTGTATTTGTATTTGTAATTGTAATTGTAAATGTAATTGTAATTGTAATTGTAATTGTAATTGAAATTTTAATTGTAGTTGTAATTGTAATTGTAATTTTGTAATTGTAATTGTAATTGTAATTGTATTTGTAATTGTAATTGTAATTGTAATTGTAATTGTATTTGTAATTGTAATTGTAATTGTAATTGTAATTGTAATTGTAATTGTATTTGTAATTGTAATTGTAATTGTAATTGTAATTGTAATTGTAATTGTAATTGTAATTGTAATTGTATTTGTAATTGTAATTGTAATTGTAATTGTAATTGTATTTGTAATTGCAATTGCAATTGCAATTGTAATTGTAATTGTAATTGTAATTGTATTTGTAATTGTAATTGTAATTGTAATTGTAATTGTATTTGTAATTGTAATTGTAATTGTAATTGTAATTGTAATTGCAATTGCAATTGCAATTGCAATTGCAATTGCAATTGGAATTGGAATTGGAATTGTAATTGTAATTGTATTTGTAATTGTAATTGTAATTGTATTTGTAATTGTAATTGTAATTGTAATTGTAATTGTAATTGTAATTGTAATTGTAATTGTAATTGTATTTGTAATTGTAATTGTAATTGTAATTGTAATTGTATTTGTAATTGCAATTGTAATTGTAATTGTAATTGTAATTGTAATTGTAATTGTAATTGTAATTGAAATTTTAATTGTAATTGTAATTATAATTGTAATTTTGTAATTGTAATTGTAATTGTAATTGTAATTGTATTTGTAATTGTAATTTTAAATGTAATTGTAATTGTAATTGTAATTGTAATTGTAATTGTAATTGTAATTTTAATTTTAATTTTAATTTTAATTTTAATTTTAATTTTAATTTTAATTGTAATTGTAATTGCAATTGCAATTGCAATAGCAATAGCAATAGCAATTGTAATTGTAATTGTAATTGTAATTGTAATTGTAATTGTAATTGTAATTGTAATTGTAATTGTAATTGTAATTGCAATTGCAATTGCAATAGCAATAGCAATAGCAATTGAAATTTTAATTGTAATTGTAATTGGAATTGTAATTTTGTAATTGTAATTGTAATTGTAATTGTATTTGTAATTGTAATTGTAATTGTAATTGTAATTGCAATTGCAATTGGAATTGGAATTGTAATTGTAATTGTAATTGTAATTGTAATTGTATTTGTAATTGTAATTGTAATTGTATTTGTAATTGTAATTGTAATTGTAATTGTAATTGTAATTGTAATTGTAATTGTAATTGTATTTGTAATTGTAATTGTAATTGTAATTGTAATTGTATTTGTAATTGTAATTGTAATTGTAATTGTAATTGTAATTGTAATTGTAATTGTAATTGTAATTGTAATTGTAATTGAAATTTTAATTGTAATTGTAATTATAATTGTAATTTTGTAATTGTAATTGTAATTGTAATTGTAATTGTATTTGTAATTGTAATTTTAAATGTAATTGTAATTGTAATTGTAATTGTAATTGTAATTGTAATTGTAATTTTAATTTTAATTTTAATTTTAATTTTAATTGTAATTGTAATTGCAATTGCAATAGCAATAGCAATAGCAATAGCAATTGGAATTGTAATTGTAATTGTAATTGTAATTGTCATTGTAATTTTAATTGTAATTGTAATTGTAATTGTAATTGTAATTGTAATTGTAATTGTAATTGTAATTGTAATTGTAATTGTATTGTAATTGTAATTGTAATTGTAATTGTAATTGTAATTGTAATTGTAATTGTCATTGTAATTGTAATTTTAATTGTAATTGTAATTGTAATTGTAATTGTAATTGTATTGTAATTGTAATTGTAATTGTAATTGTAATTGTAATTGTAATTGTAATTGTAATTGTAATTGTAATTGTAATTGTAATTGTAATTGTAATTGCAATTGTAATTATAATTGTAATTAAAATTTTATTGAAATTGTAATTGTAATCGTAATGGTAATTGTAATTGTAATTGTAATTGTAATTGCAATTACAAATACAATTACAATTACAATTACAATTACAATTACAATTACAACTACAACCTATATAGATCTTGTCACATTCACCGCAGGGAATGGAGTACACAACGTTAGATTTATTCAACATAGGAGTTTTATCTTTGGTTACAGAAAACAGACTACGGACAGTTTTTAAGTTGTATTTTGCTATTTTTACCTGGTCGTATTTCAAAATTTTACATAAATTCTGGGTTAAGTTATTTATGAAGGGTAATCTTTTATAAATGATGTCACCTACAGTCACCTCTTCAGGGTTCCTGGGTTGAGGATTAGGTGTACTAAATAGCAGTTTTTTGATTAAAGTTTTAGGGTATCCAAATTTCACCCCTATTTACCTATTACACAAATGTCATACTCCAATATCAATTGTATTACATGAATTTAAATTGTGTTAAAAACTGGAAATCCCAGGTACACTATGTATCAAATTTGACCAATGTGTAATTTTACACGGTAGTCTCACTCTTGAAAACTTACACTTGTATCATAATTAAATACCATTTTTCATTTTAAATTAATTACAAAATAATCTAATTATGTGCTCATTAGATTTACAACTTCTATAACTTAACAAAACTAGTTACAATTAATATTACCTCAAATAAATTCACTACCCCCTTGGTTTTATATTTTTATCTTGTTTTCCAGGTCAATGGCTTCTAACCCCTTCTTAGTATTTTATAATAACTGTCTGGTTTATTTTATAACAACCTTGACCCATTTATGCATTGAACAAATTTACATCTAAATTAAATTTATATATAGGGTGCTTCAGAATACATAAATTTTCCAATTCTGTTCTTTCCCTTCTTAAAATCATTAAACAATTTTAAACAATTAACTACTTAAATAAATATTACATATTAAGATTATATACAGTTCGACTCATAATAAATTTCTAAATAAGTCGTTTTCATTTCTTATTTTACATAAATCATTTTTATTGATAAATAAATTAAATTCATACTAAATTATGCATAGTTTGCGTCAAATTTATATACCTTAGCATGTTCTATACATGCTATAATTTTTCATAATCCAGTTTAATTAATATAAACAATTTTATTCTAGGAATAGTATCCTGGAAAAATCTCAATGCCACTTCAGATGCATTTAACAATTAAGAAAAACAAGAAACCAAGATTACCACTGCATTACCATCGATATAAATTAAACTTCAACGAACTACACAACCACGAAAAAATCTCATACCTAAACAACTTCTCATACTTTTCTTAGTAATACAAAAAATAGTATTAAATTTTAATTTTAAGTTTTAAAATAAATTTTAGGAATTAAAACACACAGCAATATATATATATATAACTTAAAACTAAATTTAAAAAAAAAAAAAAAAAATTTTTTATTAAGAAAATTATGAGAATTTGTGTAGATATGAGATTTCTTCGTGGTCTTGTAGATCGTTGAATTTTTAATTCATGTAGATGGTGATGAAATGAGTATGGTGGTTTCTTATTTTTTTTCTTAAAATTTTTAAATGCATCTGAAGTAGCATTGGAATTTTTCCAGGATACTATTCCTAAAATAAAAATGTTTATGTTAGTAAAACTTAACTATGGAAAATAAAAGCATGTTTAGAACATGCTAAGGTATTTAATTTTGGTGCATACTATGCATAATTTAACTTGAATTTAATTTGTTTGACAATTAAATTTGTTTATGTTAAGAAAAGAGATGAAAAGGACTTGCTGAATAATTTATTATGAGTCGAACTGTATATAAGTTTAATAGGTAATATTTATTTAAGGAGTTAATTGTTTAAAAATGTTTAATTATTTTAAAAAGGGAAAAGAACAGAATTGGAAAATTTATTTATTCTGAAGCACCGTATATAAATTTAATTTAGATGTAAATTTGTTTAATGCATAAATAGGTCAAGGTTGTTATAAAATAAACCAGACAGTTTTTATAAAATACTTAGAAGGGGTTAGAAGCCAATGACCGGGATATTAAATATAATTTAACCAAGGGGTTCATCAAATTAGAGGTGAGCTTGAATTAAAATAAGTTTTTGTTAAGTTATAGAAAGTTGTATATCTAATTATCATGTAATTAGATTACTTTGTATTTAATTTAAAATGAAAAATGGTATTTAATTATGATACAAGTGTAAGTTTTCAAGAGTGAGACTACCGTGTAAATTTACACATTGGTCCAATTTGATAGATAGTGTACTTGGGATTTCCAGTTTTTATTACAATTTAAATTCATGTAATACAATTGATATGAGAAATTGACATTTATGTAACAGGTGATTAGGGGTGAAATTTGGAAAATATTGAGAAAAATGGTCGCTGGTATCGAGATTAAAAATTGATAAAACAATGGAAATTTCAATTGTTTCCGGTTTATCGTTATGTTAAGTATTCTTAAGGTTCATATTTGTATATTTTAAGATAGTTTGTAATTTGTCAGGGGTTAGAGGTTAAATTTTTCAAGAGAGCTTCCGGTAGAAAAATTGTTAGCGTGGGTTGCGTTTGTAATTAGCTCCCACAAATTTAGAAAATTAATTAGAAATTTTTAATGTAAACGTAATAAATTGTGGTAATTAGTGAAAGTACACATGTGTTTTATTAATTAAAGAAAGATAAGAAAAATCCGTCGAAATATAAAAAAGTTATCGGCAAATTAAAGAAGTGGAATTTGGAAGCGTCTTTTTGTAAAAGAATCAAATAGTGCAATTATTAAAAATTCAACAGAAAATAAAAACTACAATTTAAAATAACAAACAGTGATACAATTAAAACAAAGAAAATTATAAAAATCCGTCAAATAAGTGAAGAATTATTGAAATAAAATAAAATGTAATAAAAGCGTAGTACCTGAGCACAGTTTGTAGATCGAAAAGCAGTTTCGCGAATTTCCGTATCTGAAGTGTGTAGTATTACTTCTTGGCATCGAAAGTTCAGATAGGTGATTATACTGAAAATTGAATCACTTTCTTCGTGTGATAATAATAAATCTGTAATAATAAAATGATCATTTATAATTTAATAAATGCTAACAATAAATAAAAAATAAAATAATTACCAATTAAAAAGAATAATTTATAATAAAGAAATAATTACGTACCTGAAAAATTGTTCTTGGAGAATTTTCTGGAGAGCACATGGTTTATATAATTGAACGGTCATAGTTGAAACAGCGCACATAGTACTTCACTAGCACTTCCAAAACAAGAAAGAAAAATTGGTTGTACGAGTGATCAGGAGCGTACAGATACGTGTACAGCGCACGCATCGAAGAAAAGTTTGTTGAGGGGAATGAAAATACCTGGTAGTCAAGAATCTACATGGAGAATTTAGTCACCAGATAAGTCACAATTTTAATTTTTAAGTTTGAATACAGAAGTGTTTTATTTTCTTGTTGTCCATAAAATTTTATGTCGTTGTATTTGTATGAAAATTTATTTGATGGTATTTTGGAAAAATTAATTGCTATTATCTATCTAACTCAATCTTACACAAGTGAAGCCACGTATTATTTAATTAAAAAAAAAAATATTCAATTTCAAAACCCTGAGATGTTTAAAATAAAGAGTTTAATTTTAAAGAAATTATTGAAGAATGAATTAATCAGAGTCTCATGCTTAGAAAAGAAATTCCCATGCTTATAAATTATTTTGGGCAATTATGTTTATTGATTTTATTAAAAATAATAATATTCAAAATAATAAATATTTTCATAACTAAATTCAAATTAAAACACACAGCATTTAATTATATTTATTTCAATTACTGAGCTAGCTAATGTGGGTTAAAATTAAATAATATTTCAAATATTCCTAATATTCAATTTTATTCAAGAATATAAATTGTTTATAATTTTAAAAATTTATATTACATAGCATAATTTATGATCGAACCAACGTGGGGCTTTTCAAATCTTATAAAAGGAATTATGAATTTTTATAATTTATATTCCACAGCATAATTTATGGCTCATCAACGTGGGGCTATTTAATACTTAATATTAATTTAAAACTTGAATTGTAAATGAATTTTTTTTATTCATTTACAAAGCATAATTTACGTCGCCAAGCAACGTGGGGCTCGATTGGGTTAATTATGTATAATTGAAGGGTTAAATTTTGTTTAATTAAAGTTGATGTTTAATTAAAAAATAATTGGGGTTATAATATAATTTATGTGGGGTAAATAAAAACATACTGGGATAACAGCGATTTAAGTAGTAAAAAAAGTAGAAGAGTTTCAAGTAGTCAAAAAGAAAAAGAGGAGTAGGAGTAAGAAATCTAAAATGGACACAGAAAAGAAAATAGAAGAACAAGATGTTGAGAAGAAAGAAGAAAAAGGTGCTGCGAGCACAAGTAAGAGTAGTGAGAAGAAAGAAGGTACAGATTTAGCAGAAATGATGAGGGAAATGATGATGGAAATGAAAAAAGAGATGAAAGATAGTAGGGAAGAAGTAAAGAGGGAGATGAAAGATAATAGGGAGGATATGAATAAAAAATTGGAAGGGATTGATAAGAAAATTGAGGAGAGTAGTGAAAACACTAATAGGAAAATTGAAGGAATAAGGGAGGATATGAAGAAAGAGATGAAAGAGAGTAGGGAAGAAATGAATAAAAAAATTGAGGAAATAAGTAAGGGGTTGAAAGACACAAATACAAATATGGAGAAAGAAATTGTTAAAATTAAAGAAAATATGAAAGAAAATATGAATGATTTGGATGAAAAAATAAACATCAACCAAAGAAGATATGAAGATGATAATAAACAAATAAGAAAAGATATAGATAGTAATCATTTAGGTTCAGAAAAGAAAATTAAAAAAATAAGTGACAAAGTAAATGAATACAAAGGGGAACATGTGCAGGATATCTCGGCATTGGGAGATCGTGTAGACAAATTAGAGGGAGAATTCAAAAGGAAAGGTCCAGGATCAGGAGATGCTGGAGGAAGCACATTTATTTACACCGGATATAACGAAAAAAATATGCCAAAATTTGATCCTAGCAAAAATTATCACCCGAAAGTGTATATGAAAGATTTAAAAGAATATTTAGAAAATATTGAATTTCAAAGGGGTGTAAAAAACAATCCCTCTTTCGAAATGAACCTAATTAGGGCAACTTTATTGGGAAACGCAGAAAGGTGGTTTTATACGATTAGGGAGCAGTGTGAGAATTTAGAGGAGTTTGAGAATAAATTTATTAAACATTACTGGGGTGCAAGCCAACAAATGCACCTGCAGGATAAACTTTACAACAGAAGATATGAGGCAACAGAAGGCACAAGGGAAGAATATGCAATAAATAAATTATACCTGTTTCAACAATTAGATGAAAAAATTTACATTGGGTTAATCATAAGGCAGTTAGCAAGACATTTTAATCAAGCAATCATTAGTAAAGTGTTAATAGACAATATTAAAGAATTTGAGCAATTTATTGAGATCCTCAGGGGATATGACTTGAGAGATCAAGAAAATTTTTCTAAAACAACGCTAAATAGGAATAACAACAGAACGGGATATCATAATAATTATTATGGGGATGGAAATACGCCACCAAATAATCAACAATATAATAATAACAATAATAGACCAAGTAATAATCAATATTCTAACAGTAATAATCAAAATTATAACAATAGAAATTTTAATAATCAACGAAATAACAATTACAGTAATAATTTCTTACCGGAAGCTCTTATTACACTAATTAACACTAATTAGTACATTTTCTAATTACATTTTTATCAATTCTCGGGAGCTAATTCCAAACGCAACCCACGCTAACAACTTTTCTACCGGAAGTTCCCAATCTGGCTAAAAGCCTCGATACCCCAGACAAAATTACAAATTATACAATTATAACCCTTAAGTATACTTAACATAATGATAAACCGGAAACAATTAAAATTTTCATTGTTTTACAAAATAGCTACGAACCCCGTCACCTTTTATCCAAATTTCACCCCTATTCACATATTACATAAATGTCATATTCCAAATCAACTGTAATACATCGAAATCAATTGTAATAAAAACTGGAAATCCCCAGTATTATTTATTTCCATACCAATGTGTAATTACACGGTAATCTCACTCATGAAAAATTTCCTCTTATATTATAATTAAATACAATTTTTCATTTTAAATGACATCCAACATAATCTAATGACTTTATCATTAGATTTTACAATTTGTAATTATACAATAAACACATTTTTATATACAAGCCCACCTCAATAATTTTTATGAACTCCTTGATTTTATCTAAATCAGGTCACTAACTTCTACCCCATATAAGTATTAAAATAAAAAAACTGTCTGGCTAAATGATCACCTTGACCTATTTATGCAACAAATTACATTTATATTTAAAATTAATATTATAGGGTGTTTCAAAATAAATAAATTTCTAATAGAATTCTTAACCCTTATTTTAACATAACGAAACACTTTTAACACGAATAAATGCCTTAAATAACTATTACTTATCACATTGATATACAGTTCGACTCATAATAAATTTAAATAAGTCCTTTACAAATCTTATTTCAACATAAACAATTTTTTTATGAGTAAATAAATTAAATTCAAGTTACAATTCTGCATAGTTTGCATCAAATTAATTTCCTTAGCATGTTTTAACAATGCTTTTACTTTTCAACGTTAAGTTTTATTAACATAAACACTTTTATTCTAGGAATAGTATCCTGGAAAATTCTCAATGCCAATTCAGCTGCATTTTAAAATTGAGAAAAACAAGAAACCAACATTATCCACCGCATTACCATCGATATAAATTAAAATTCAACGAACTACACAACCACGAAGAATTCTCATACCTCAACAAATTCTCATACTTTTCTTATTAATACCAAATTAGTATTATATTCTAGTTTTAAGTTTTAAAACAAATTTTAGGAATTAGAACACACAGCATAAATCCCCCTTTAATTTTTCAAAATTTGAAACCCCTAATTATAAATTGCAAATTTTGAAAAAATTAACAAAAAAAAATCACTCTCCCCCTTCTAACAATTTCAGTCAAATTTAATATTTTATCTGCTAATCCTGGAGTAAATTTCCGATAATAATTTTAAAATCCCCAAAAATCCTTGTAACATTCTTAACTAAAAATATCCCCCTCTAACTCCTATCCTGCCTTTATCTAAAAATTCTTTCATTTTCACCCTATTTTTAAATTTAAATTGCGCAGTCTCTTTCATATAATTTATAATTTTCATCTTGACCTTCTTTTTATTTCTAAAGGCCTTCGCATAAATTTTATTGTTAAAAATTTTCATTTTCACCTTCTTTTTATTTTCAAAGGTTTCCGAATATTTTCCATATTTTATTAATTTCATTTTAACTTTCTTCTTGTATTTTACTTTCGCAGGATCCTTCTTGTTGTTTACAAATTTTAATTTAATTTTCACTTTATGTTTAAAATGTTCTGGCCACTTTTTATTATTTAACCACTTTAATTTAACTTTTGCTTTATTTTTAAAAATCTCTGGATACATTTTATCATTTAATGATTTTAATTTAAATTTAGTCTTATGTTTAAAATTCTCCAAATACTTTGTATTCATTAAAAATTTCATTTTAAATTTCGTATTATTTTTGATATTCTTCGAGTACTTTATATTATTTAAAATTTTCATTTTAGTCTTCTTTTTATTTATCATTGATTCCAAAAACCTTTTATTATTTGTAAATTTTAATTTCACTTTTGGTTGAGTTTTAAACATCATTAAATTAATTTCATATTTTGAAATTTTTATTTTAACTTTTTGATTTTTAAAAGAAATCAGATTATTTTTATATTTTGAAGATTTTATTTTGCAATTCTTTTTATTTTCCATCCACGAATAATTTTTATCTTCTGACAATTTTTCCTTTTTCTTTACTTTATTTCCTATTTGATCTTCATCTTCGCTTGTTTCTAGCTGCTTATCACTTTTTATACCATTATCAACATTACTATTTTTGATTTCACTTTGATTTAATTCTCCATTATTTATTTTGTCACAATCTGTATTCTTTATTTCATTTTTTTTTTCATTAAATATTATTTCATTTTTATTTTCTGCTTCTTCCAAGTCTTGATCTTCTTTCGGGAAATCTTGACGATTAAAAATTTCTGCTTTATCCCCCTCTAGATAAATTAGGGTTTCACACTCCTTTTCTTCTTTATTATTATGTGAGGATGATTCTGGACACTCACTAACATTTAAATACAATTAATTGATTTCGGGTGGTAATTTTTCTTTTATTTCATTATTTTTAAAAATATTATTTCTTTCTTTATTTAACAATGGAAACTTGATGTTTTTATAAATTAGACAATCCTCTTCTATACTCATATTATGATATTCAAAAAAATCGCTTCCAAGCACCATGTCGACCGTCATGTCCGGAACAATTAATAGTTTCGCAGATACTTTAACTTCATTGATATTCAAATCACAATCCAACCTTTCCTCAATACGACCAAACTTCATTTTATTTTCATCTATTAGATTAAACCCCCCAAATATTACAATATTATTCTCCAATAATTCATAATTATTAACGACGACGTCTTCACTTATAAGTGATAAATCAACCCCCATATCTATAATAGTAACAAATTCAATATTATTCAATCTAAGTCGTATTGATGGTAAATTCATTAAATCATTCTTTTCTGTATTATTCCATTTTTTTTTCTGCTTCTACATTTAATTCTTTATTTGCTTCTTTATTTAACTCCACATGACCTGTCTCCATTTCTTGTACTAATTTCTCCTTCGTATCCTCCACTTTTCCATAATTGTTGTCTAATTTTTCTTCTACTTTAATGAAACTTTTTTCTAAATTCTTTCCCATTCTACCAAAATCATTCTTGATATCTTCATTTGTATTTTCTATTATTTTATTAGTATCCTTCGATTCCTCACTTATCTCCTCAATTTTCTTATTAGTATTTTCACTACTATCCTTCAACTCTTCAACTTTTTTAGTTATTTCTTCCTTCGTATCCTCCACTTTTTGTTCTAATTCTTTATTTATTTCTTCCACATTTTCATGATGGTTGTCTAATTTTTCTTCTAATTTTTTATCATCTTTCCTCCTTTCCTCAATTCTTTTATCAATGATTTCATTAATATCATCTAACCATTTATAATAGTTTTCATCAAAATCTTTATTCCATTTATCCAAATCTTTTTCTATTTCTTCGCAATAATCGATACATTTTCTTTTTGTTTCCTCTAATTTTTTTTCTTACCATCATTCCATTCATTAATATTTTCATTCAGATCTTCCATCCAGTCCATCCACTCATCCCAATCCTCTGATATTTTATCCCAATAATCGTCAAATTTTTTATACAATTCTGAAAATTTCCAATCAATTTCATAACAATTTTTTCTCCACTTATCCGACCCTTTTATTATTTCTTCATAATAATCGTCAATTCTATTATATGTTTCCTCAAATTTTTTTTCACTATTCTTCTCACCATCCTTCCTTTTCTTATCAGCAATTTGGAATTTCCTTTCCATGTCACCCATTCTGTACCATGTCAATTTTTTTATTTCCATTATTAAGTTCTTTTCTCGGTCCATTTTTGATTTCTTACTCCTACTCCTCTTTTTCTTTTTAACTACTTGAAACTCTTCTCTTTTTTTATTACTTAAATCACTGTTGTCCCAGAATGTTTTCATTTACCCCACATAAATATTTTTAACCCCAAATAATTAATCCTCAACTTTAATTATAAAAAAAATATTACCCTTTAATTGTACATAAATAACCCAATCGAGCCCCACGTTGCCTGGCGACATAAATTATGCTATGTAAATGAATAAAAAAATTCATTTACAATTTAAGTTTTAAAATTAATATTAAATATGAAAAGCCCCACGTTGGTGCGATATAAATTATGCTATGTAATATGGATTTTAAAATTTAGCAAATCCATAAAAATTCTGAAATTTTATTATATTTTTGTAATACATAAAAGCCCCACGTTGGCGAATATAAATTATGCTATGTAATAAGAATTATGAAATTCCTATTACAATTTAAATTCTTAAATAAAGTTAAATAGCCCCACGTTGGAATCGTCATAAATTATGCTGTGGAATAAGAATTTTGAAAATTTCTTTTATAATTTTTTAAAAATTTCAAACATTTGAAAAATCATAAATTTTTGTAAACTTTGAATTATTATTTATTTTTGACCCACAATTGCTAGCTCAGTAATAAAATTAATAAATTAAATGCTGTGTGTTTTAATTTAGTTTTAAGCATTTTTATAAAAAAAATTTCAAATAAATATTTGACCAAAATTTTCAAATAAATTTATAAGCATGGGAATTTATTTTTCAAAGCATGAGACCCTTACTAAATTCATAATATTTAAATACTTGATTGAAATAACTTCATTATTTATTTTAAATAATCTCAGGGATAAATTTAATTTCTTGAACATGATGTAGCTTCACTATTTTCGAAAGGGTTATTTGAAACATTGACATGAAGGTTTCCAGAATACCACCTACTAAATTTATACATAAACACCTCACCATAAATTAAAATTGAAAACAATTTTATACATCTTAAAATAAATAAAACAAAGTTCTTTATTCCATGAGATCTAAAATTATTAACTTAGCTTTTGACGACATTCTTCTCTGGAGCTCGGGATAGTTGATGCCTGCACTTTAACATCCAAATCTACTGCGCATTTTTCTGGAGTGTTCTGGACCCAACTAACTGTTGTAACTCGTGTTCATTTCTCTTGTGCATTCTAACCAACGATGATACGTGCTGTTTTTAAAATTGTATTTTCTATTTAAAACACTGGTAAGTTCATATTCTTCTTTCCTTAATTTTTTTATTTATTTATTATTTAAAATCACTGTTTGTTGTTTCAAAATTAGTTTTTCTTTATTTTCTGTTGAATTTTAATATTTGGAATATTTCGTTTAATTTTATAATAATTAATTATTTCCACTTGTAATCACTAATTAAAAATAATTTTTTATCTTTTAGCTTTGATATAAAACCACGAAGAATATCATCCGATTCGGAGAGACGCTGATTTCAAATTTCTACTGACGCCACAAATATTTCTCAGGTAATGACGCTTCCAATTCACCTTATTTCAAATCGCTGATAACTTTTTAATTATTCTGTGAATCTTACTGGTTTTTCTTTAAATAATAAAACACATTATTATAATTAATTTGGTATACTTTTAATAATTTTAATTAACCATTTTAACACTAATTATTTAAATTTATCGAGAGCAATTAAAAACGCAACCCACGCTAACAAAATTCTTACCGGAAGCTCTTATTACACTAATTAACACTAATTAGTACATTTTCTAATTACATTTTAATTACATTTTTATCAATTCTCGGGAGCTAATTCCAAACGCAACCCACGCTAACAACTTTTCTACCGGAAGTTCCCAATCTGGCTAAAAGCCTCGATACCCCAGACAAAATTACAAATTATACAATTATAACCCTTAAGTATACTTAACATAATGATAAACCGGAAACAATTAAAATTTTCATTGTTTTACGAAATAGCTACGAACCCCGTCACCTTTTATCCAAATTTCACCCCTATTCACATATTACATAAATGTCATATTCCAAATCAACTGTAATACATCGAAATCAATTGTAATAAAAACTGGAAATCCCCAGTATTATTTATTTCCATACCAATGTGTAATTACACGGTAATCTCACTCATGAAAAATTTCCTCTTATATTATAATTAAATACAATTTTTCATTTTAAATGACATCCAACATAATCTAATGACTTTATCATTAGATTTTACAATTTGTAATTATACAATAAACACATTTTTATATACAAGCCCACCTCAATAATTTTTATGAACTCCTTGATTTTATCTAAATCAGGTCACTAACTTCTACCCCATATAAGTATTAAAATAAAAAAACTGTCTGGCTAAATGATCACCTTGACCTATTTATGCAACAAATTACATTTATATTTAAAATTAATATTATAGGGTGTTTCAAAATAAATAAATTTCTAATAGAATTCTTAACCCTTATTTTAACATAACGAAACACTTTTAACACGAATAAATTCCTTAAATAACTATTACTTATCACATTGATATACAGTTCGACTCATAATAAATTTAAATAAGTCCTTTACAAATCTTATTTCAACATAAACAATTTTTTTATGAGTAAATAAATTAAATTCAAGTTACAATTCTGCATAGTTTGCATCAAATTAATTTCCTTAGCATGTTTTAACAATGCTTTTACTTTTCAACGTTAAGTTTTATTAACATAAACACTTTTATTCTAGGAATAGTATCCTGGAAAATTCTCAATGCCAATTCAGCTGCATTTTAAAATTGAGAAAAACAAGAAACCAACATTATCCACCGCATTACCATCGATATAAATTAAAATTCAACGAACTACACAACCACGAAGAATTCTCATACCTCAACAAATTCTCATACTTTTCTTATTAATACCAAATTAGTATTATATTCTAGTTTTAAGTTTTAAAACAAATTTTAGGAATTAGAACACACAGCAATATATATATATATATATATATATATATATATATATATATATATATATAATATATATATATATATATATATATATATATATATATATATATATTATATATATATATATATATTATATATATATATATATATATATATATATATATATATATATATATATATATATATATATATATATATATATATATATACTATATATATATATATATATATATATATATATATATATATATATATATATATATATATATATATATATATATATATATATATATATATATATATATATATATATATATATATATATATATTATATATATATATATATATATATATATATATATATATATATATATATATATATATAATATATATATATATATATATATATATATATATATATAATATATATATAGTATAATATATATATATATATATATATATATATATATATATATATATATACGTTTTTTAAACAAGTCGAGATCCTTTTATTTTATAGACAACCCGAGATCCACTTGAAGGAATCAGTATTTTAGAAAAATAATTTAAAGAAAAGCTTTAAAAATGCATTCTTATCAAAGGCATCAAAAGAGGGGTAACAAATTTTTCGTTTTGCATATACATACAATATTCCTAACAAGTAGAGATCTTTTATAAAACGTGGTAAGATGAGATCCTTAGGTTGTATATAGGTAACATTTAGTACAGATGAGATCCGCCGATGTTGCCAAGCCTCCTACAATAGATATTATTGTTTCATGCATGACGTGGAAAATCTGACACCAAGAACTGGACACTTGTATTAATTTTATTTTTAATATGATTTTCTCATTGTAAAATATTTATTTAGATTAGTTTATAACATTCTACTTATGTAATATACTGAGTGTTATTACTTAAATTTGTAATTTAAAAAACACCCATTCGATTATTTTGTCATATTGATGGCATGGTACCTAACAGGTAATTTTATTTCATCATAAACTGCACTGTAAATAATGTGCATCATTTTGAACCAGAAAAAGAACACTGAGACTAAAAATAGACTTATATTGATAATTACGCACAATTTCAAGAATTTAAAGGGAATTATATTGATAATATCGATTAGAAGACTAAAAAAATCATCGGGTTGGTATTTTTCATGGTAATAGTCCTAAGGAAGTGTAGTATTACTACGTGGAAGATTTTAAAAATTAAAAAATTTCTCTAAAACCGTCTTAAAACTGCGTGGGCTTGTAAAGCTAAGGATGAGCTACAATTTATTTGTTTTAAAAATCGAAAATGTCCCTTTATTTATTAAACGGGAAATGATAAGTAACTTCTGCTTGAGCAGAATAATTACTCATCATGACTAGTAGAACCAAAATATTGTGTTAGTTTTTAGAAAAATTTCTATTTGGTGGGGATACTGTACAAAAAGTAAATTCCACATTTTAGAAACTTTCAAAATAATATTTCTCGAAAACTGGCCATTCAATTTTTTTAAAACCTTTTTACTCTTATAGAGCCGAACATGAGCTACAATTATGTTTTTGTTTTGCTGAATGCCATAATTATTCCACTGTGACACTCTCTATGAAATTTTGAAAATCTAAAATTGATTTAAATAAATATAAACGAGCAACTGTGAGAAAATTCAAATAAAGAAAATTCAAAACCCTTTAGTTCTCACAAGAACTTTTGTACTCTAAATGTACATTATTTCGACTGCTAAGCAGTCAGCATCAGTAGAAAAAAACCTTAGAGTTGCTTAAATGTGACTACGATTTCTTTGAAAAAAATAATTCGAATTAAAAAAATAAGATACATAATATGTGTATGTCAAACATTACATTACTCTTGTTATTAAATCATTTGAACAAAGACACATTATTACTATACATTATTAGTTTTTGCAAGTAACCAGCTACTTTCATTTTCATTACATGAAAAGAAAACAGTTTAAATTAAAAAATCGATTTAAATCCAATAAATCCGACTTTAATGAGATAAATCGGTTTATTTGCACCCTCTACTAAATAACCATGTAATTCTAAATAACTATTTAATTATTGTATAATTATGAACACAAAAACGGTATGGTATTTAAGAAATCCTTCCAAATGTATACGTTAAAAACAGTAATGAGGCTCATGTAATTCCCGTGCAAAATTTCTCGAGTTCAGACATTATTCCCCTTCTACCGATGCGTTCAGCAAATTCTCTGATAGCAGTATTTATATTTATTTGCGCCACCTCTTGCTGGATTTCTTTTGTAGATCTTTTATATTGTTCGGCCTTCGAGTGTAGACTTTGTTCTCCGGGTATCACGATAGAAAGAAGTCTAAACGTGTCAAATCGGGAGATCGAGCTGGCCAGTCGATTGCTCCTCCTCGACTAGCCAGCTCGATCTACCGATATTTTATTCTTGTATTATTTTTATATTTTTTTGTTCAAATATTCACCTAAATATAACATTGAAATAAACACGTTTACCAGCTAATCAAATAATAAGTTTTATCTAAAACAGTGAGTAAAGTGACCACTTTACTCACTCCTAAGAGTGAGTAAAGTGGAAATTTACTCTCTAGGTGACATTACCTCATTTTATATATTTTTTCGTTTTCAAAGTAATGCGATGCAAATTTCCATTAGTAAAGTCAGCAATTTTATGTTTTGTTTCAAAGGCATTGTGATGCAATGCTTTCATTTTTAAAACGTCAAAATTTTTTAAAACGTCAATAATTTAAATATTTTTGAAAATTGTACATATTATTCTGTTGTAGATAAAATTTTATATAGAACACATGACTAAAGTGTTTTTTTTTTATTTCGCAGATGTATATCACTCGCTAACGCTCGTGATTTAAACTTCTGCTCGATCAAAAAAAGTTCCACTTTGCTCACTTGTCCTATAAATAATTATTTTTTGTCATAACTATATTGTTCTTTTTCGTAATTGCCTACTGTTTCTGATTTAAAGGATGTAAAGTGGCATATCTTTATATTAATGGATCATATTTTTGTATTAATATTTTATATTTCTTTGTTCAAATATTCACTTAGATATGGCATTGAAATAAACATGTTTACCAGATAATCAAAATCTTTAATTTAAATATCTGTCTAATATTATAAAAATTAAAATATCGGGTATCCACAAAATGCATTTGACATGTGGAATATAAAAGAATTGCGAAAAATTTTAAAATATCGAAAAATTTCAAAAATTTAAAATGTGCAAATTTTTAAAATCTTAGCATCAAAATTTTTAAACGTTTTTCAAGATTTACAAAATTTCAAAATTTTGAAATTAAAAAATTTTGAAAAATTTAGAAAAATTTAAAAATAATTGGAATTGTTAAAAATTTATGATTTTGGAAATTTTGAATTTCTACAAAAATTTAGAAATTTAAAAAAGTTTTGAAATGTAAAAAAATCTAAAATTGATTATCTTATACATATCAACCCTACTACAGAGTGATCAATTAAATTGTAGCTCTAGTTATCTATGGAAATTTAAGCCATGACTGATTCATTCACACAAACAATGTTTTGCATTTCAACTTCAAATCTGCGCGCCAGAATTCTACTTAAAACTTTTAAACCTGAAATAATGTTATTAAATGTTATGTTAAATAAAATGTTGTGTATATGGGAACAAAAAGCAACTTTATTATTATTATTGAATGTGCAAAACAGTTCAACGAAACTACGAATTATTAGTAACTAAAACTTTGCAATCACAAGAAGGTTTTATTTAGCATGTCGTTATCATTGATGTTTGCGAAAAACCAGCGGCAAAATTCTACTCGTTTTGCAAAATCTGGGGCCCGCAGTACTGCAGTTAAACGATATGCATGCATATACAGATCCTTTTTTAAAATGCTGTGGCATGTACCATAGGAGAGGTCTGTTTGCTGTGTTAACCTATGGATTGATATCATAGGTGCGTTTATAATTATTTCTCATTCTAGGTTGACCCACTACCTTAACTTTTAGTTACACAACCAGTTTCTCTGAATAAATCCACAGAATGGTTCAAAATATTTACAAACTGTTTGTACTCGACTGCCACTTCTGGAAATCTCTCGTGAAATGCTGCCATACACTCCGGAATTGAAAATTGGTTTTCGCCATTAACTATTTGACATGTACAAAAGCATGCCTCAACAATAAAAGCTTTTTGTGCTGTAGTATAAACCATTTTTAATAAAAATACTAAGATGTTGACTACTGACGATACATAAATTTGACATTTTAATTAATTCTGTTTGTGTAAATTAATCAAAGTCATGACTTAAATTTCCATATATAACTAGAGCTGAAAGTTAAATGAACACTCGGTGTAAAGGATCACGTCAAAAATTAAAAAAATTGAAAATTTTAAAGATTCCTAAAATTTTAAAATTTTTTAGATTTTGAATATCTTGAAAATTTGATCAATATGCAAATTTTAAAAATTTAAGCAATATTAAAAATTTTGAAAAATTTGATAATTTATTTTGACAAAGTAGTGGTTTTCTTTGAGCACTCAGAGAAACTGCTTAGGTGAACGACCAAAAGTAAATCTCCTAGGGGCATTTTCTCAACGGAAAGTTATTTCTTGTAGCATTTAACACGTTCTTGTCGTTTTTGAAACTAAAATTCGAACATTTTTGAACTAACGTTAAAAACCGAGGGGAGCTACTGGGGGTGGAAGGGGTGCTTGCACATATACACTGTTGACAGGTGTAGAAAACGAATCTGGCCTTTCTTTTTAATGCGCTTATATTGGAGCACCCCCCCTCCATTTTTGAAGCAGTCATCTGGTTTTATGATATCTGGTATTTTCTACTTGCAAACAATGTTTATCTGTTGAAGTCTTAATATTAATTTATTAATTTTAAGGTTGTTTTTTTTTGTGGTTACCGAACGGAACTGTTCAGGTAAACGACCAAAAGGAAATCTCATATAGGATTTTTTTCAATTACAAGTTGAAGTTGTTTTCAGTGCCATTTAACAAACCAAAATTCGCGAAATTTATAAAATAACGAAAAATCGATGGAATAAAGATCGCGCTTGGCACATCGGCTATTTGACATGCATAAAATACGAATATGAGCTTCTCTTTTTAATGGGCCTACAATGAAGTTTTGACAGAACCTCGTTTTGTTGCGGTTTCATCCCAGCGTGGCCTATTCGTTAAACCTACAATAGGTAGCATGGGTTAAGGGTTGTAAAGTGGATACACACACATACACATCACTGCAGCACGATTTATTGGTCTCCCAAAGCCCTAAAACGTGCTTATTATTAAAAACGTTTGGTGCAAAGTGTTTGTCATACATTCTATTAAGCGTATCTCGCACATCCATGAATAAGTCCAAATCGACAAAAACTTCGATGAAGAGTCAAGTTTGCTCCAAAATATGGAAGACGATCACAATACCTTTAGCTATACGTAAAAATGGGCGAAACAGGTCGCTGATGCTTTCCCAAACTTTTTACGTTTTAAATATTCTCGCGTCAAGAAGTTATTGAAATTTTCATCTAGTCATCTCCAGCCGGTACAAGCCGCCCGCTTCATACCCAAGGCGTTGGCGTTGGTTACGTTACATCGTGACGCGCTCGTCGACTACGTAAACGCTATAGGTTTTAGTAATGCGCTCACGACCTCGGATTAAAAGTGGTTGCAACAACTTTATTTATAGAGTTTATCAAAAATATGCAAAGACTGAAAAGAAAAATATTATTTTTTATTAGAGCTAATTGATATGCGCTGTTAAAATCACGCAACTTCCGGAAAACACGTAGATTTCAAAATTTTCAAAAATTCCTGAAGAGCGTCAGAGTAAAATTTGGGAGATTAGTAACAAGCAAATTTGTAGTTCATTGCAAGCTTTATCGACTCAGGAAGTTAAAGAAAATGGCGTGGGCAGTTTTTAACGAGTAATTTTTTGAAAAATCCAAAGTCCAAAATTTTTATAAATTATTATATTTACAATTTTCGTATTTCTCAAAATATTTTTATCTACGACTGCTTGGATATGGATTTATTATGTCATTCATTTGCGTTAGGTAATGAAGTTTATTATCTCACTAGCGAGATAATGGATTCATTACCTAACGCATTTTATTTACACAAACAGAACTGAAGCTTTAATTACAGTATTGAACAAATCGAATCTATTTCGTTCTTTTGATTTTAAAACAAAAGTATTTTAAAAGTGACTTGACATTTGCAAATAAATTAATACTAAATGTCAAATATCATTTCAAGCAAAAAAATTCGATTTTTAACAAATTGTAATTAGTCGTTGATAAAATTTTATATGTCACACTTGGGATAATGCATTATTATGGCACTCGTTTGATTACACAACTCGGTCTACGACCTCCTCATGCAACTTTCAAACTCGTGTTTATAATAATGCCTTTATCCCACTAGTAACATAATAGTTATTTACGTGGCAAGCCTTGAAAATTAGTCTTTATGGGGAAGCCGGAAAGTTTGCAATCCGGTGAGCCCCAGTAAAGGCTAATTGCAAGCGAGCCGCGTACAAGTTCTATTTCCTCTTGCTGAAAATCCTAAAAATTAACTTCAGAAATTTTATTTGAAATTACAGTCATAGAAATATAGTGTGTTGTGGTAACTATGGAATGTTGAGTTGTTATTGTTTGAAACAAACGCGGCCGAAATGTAATGTTAGTGGTTAATAAAGGACGTTCGCCATGACAGGCACCTGGCCTGTAAAGACTCATTTACTGAGTCAGTTCAGACGACAGTAAAGGAGCTTTTAATAAGTGAAGAGGATATAAATAACTATTACATCACTTGATTATACTTATTAAATGCTATCAAATAATATGACAATTTGTATTGATTGGATATTTTGTTGTTAAGTAATCGGTCATTAAAATTTAAAATTTTCAAAAATTCGTAGCGGTCTTCATTTTGGAGATAAAGCATTTAGAAAAAGGATTTGATTTGTCTTTAGATGCACTACAACGTTATGTATTCAAAATTTCTAAAAAGTGTTCAGAAACTAATCTATACCAAAAAAACAGGTCTAATTTCCGTTTCCGGTTCCTGTTCTGTTTATTGGAACTACCCACCTAAAGTTATCAAAAATATGCACAGAACAGAATGAAAAACATTTTTTATTAGAGCTAATTGATCACGTAACTTTCGGAAAACGCGTTGTTGATAATAAAAAGTATCTTTTCTTTTCTTAATTTCTCATATATTTAAATATTATTGTTATTGCTAATAAACTATTTAAATGGTCTATTAAACTGTTTAATGTTTAAAGTTTCAAATAACAAATTAATCGATTTCAAATTTTTTGACAATTCGTATAGGGTGTTAGAGTAAAATTTGAGAAATTAGTAATAAAACAAATGTGTAGTTCATTGCAAGGTCTATCGGCTCAGAAAGTTTTAGAAAATTGGTGTGGGCATATTTTGAAAAAAGTGTTCAGAAAATAATCTATAGAAAAAACAGGTCTAATTTCCGTTTTCGGTTCCGATTCCGATTAACGACCTTACAAAAAATTACCTGCAGCTAGAAAACTTTCACGTACTAAATCTTATAAAAATCAGGAAAGGGGTTCCAGAGATATAAGGAAACAAACGCACCCACCCACAGACAGACTTTTTTTAAACCACTTTTTTGGGTTTCTTGGACCCCAGAACGAGTATTTCCGTTAAAATTTGAAATTCTAAAGTTTGCATGAAATTATAACTTTCTTTACTTCAGTAGAAGTATGGGAAAGTAAAAATAAGTGAACGTCATAATACCGCCTCTTCATTTATTAATTGTGATATAACTAATTCTCTGAATAAAAACACTTTTTGGATAAATTCAATTTTGTTTGTTACCCATCTTTAGCCTAACTGATATTTTCATTCACTTGCTTTTCGTTTTCACATACAATTTCAAATAGGTTAAACAAAACCCTATAACCTTCCGATCGAATCAGTCTTCTATGTCTTATAGTTCGGCTGATATATTGAGTTAAAATGTTATAACGTTAAAAGGGACACAGTATACACAATATATTAAATAAATGTAAATAAACGAATAATATATAAATACAATTTAACAAAGTTGAGATCCGCGACGTTGCCGACAATGCAGGATCTCGGATTAACCATAGCATATCTATTGTGATTATATACAAACCAGGCACTTAAGCGCCCCCTTCAGCGAGCTCCTTGGAACTATTTCTGTATATAAATTGATAAAAACCGGCAAAATGAGGTCCAGCAAAAAATCTAAATTTAGACTCCTACCATACTGATAAGGTCAAAGAACCCGATATACACACAAATTCAAGTCGAGGTCCGAAATCGGATCTCGACTTGCAAAACGGATCTCGACTTATACATTATATGTAACAAAATGATCTCGACTTGTATAGAATATATATATATATATATATATATATATATATATATATATATATATATATATATATATATATATATATATATATATATATATATATATATATATATATATATATATATATATATATATATATATATATATATATATATATATATATATATATATATATATATATATATATATATATATATATATATATATATATATATATATATATATATATATATATATATATATATATATATATATATATATATATATATATATATATATATATATATATATATATATATATATATCTATATATATATATATATATATATATATATATATATATATATATATATATATATATATATATATATATATATATATATATATATATATATATATATATATATATATATATATATATATATATATATATATATATATATATATATATATATATATATATATATATATTGCTGTGGAATTAGATATAATAAAATCTAATTCCTTTTATAAGATTTAAAAAAAAATTATTTTTTTTTTGGAATACATAAAAGCCCCACGTTGGCGAATATAAATTATGCTGTGTAATATGAATTTTGGAAATTCATATTACTTTCGAATTTTTGAATAAAATTAATTGCTAAAAAGCCCCACGTTGGTACGATCATAAATTATGCTGTGTAATATGAATTATTTGAAAATATCCAGACATTTTCATAATTTTAAAATAATTATTTAATTTAAAGTTTTTTTAATAGAAAAATAAATATAAATAGCCCCACGTTGATGAGCCATAAATTATGTTGTGAATTATGAATTATAAAAATTCATAATTAATTTAAAGTTTTGAATATAAATAAATATAAAACACCCCACGTTGGGATAGGCATAAATTATGCTGTGAAATATGAATTATACAATTTCTTTTTATAAATTTTTTTAAAAATTCCAAACATTTAAAAAAAAATGTTAAATTTTGTAAACTTTGAATTATTATTTATTTAGGACCCACTTTTGCTAGCTCAGTAATACAATTAATATAATCAAATGCTGTGTGTTTTCATTTAGTTTTAAGCATTTCTATAAAAAAATAAATTTCAAATAAATTTATAAGCATGGGAATTTATTTTCCAAAGCATGAGACCCTTACTAAATTCATAATATTTAAATACTTGATTGAAATAAATTCATTATTTATTTTAAATAATCTCAGGGATAAATTTAATTTCTTGCACATGACGCAGCTTCACTATTTTCGAAAGGGTTATTTGAAACATGGACATGAAAGTTTCCAGAATACCACCTACCAAATTTATACATAAACACCTCACCATAAATTAAAATTGAAAACAATTTTATACATCTTAAAATAAATAAAACAAAGTTCTTTATTCAATGAGATCTAAAATTATTAACTTAGCTTTTGACGACATTCTTCTCTGGAGCTCGGGATAGTTGATGCCTGCATATTTAACATCCAAATCTAATGTGCATTTCTCTGGAGTGTTTTGGACCCAACCAACTGTTGTAACTTGTGTTCATTTCTCGTGTGCATTCCAACCAACGACGACACGTGCTGTTTTTAAAATTGTATTTTCTATTTAAAACACTGGTAAGTTCATATTCTTCTTTCCTTAATATTTTTTTTTTTTTATTGATATATTATTTATAATCACTGTTTGTTGTTTCAAAATTAGTTTTTCTTTATTTTCTGTTAAATTTTAATATTTGGAATATTTTGTTTAATTTTATAATAATTAATTATTTTCACTTTTAATCACTAATTAAATAAACCTTTTTTTTTTATCTTTTAGCGTAGATATAAAACCACGAAGAATATCATCTGATTCGGAGAGACGCTGATTCTAAATTTATACTGACGCCACAATTATTTCTCAGGTAATGACGCTTCCAATTCACCTTATTTCAAATCGCTGATAACTTTTTAATTATACGGTAAATCTTACTTCTTTTTCTTTAAATAATAAAACACATTATTGTAATTAATTTGGTATACTTTTAATAATTTTAATTAACCATTTTAACACTAATTATGTACATTTATCGAGAGCAATTAACAACGTCACCCACGCTAACAAATTTCTTACCGGAAGCTCTTTTGAAAAATCTGTCTGATAGCCTCGTACCCTCAGACAAAATTTACAAATTATACAATTATAACCCTTAAGTATACTTTCCATAACGATAAACCGGAAACAAATATAATTCCATTGTTTTACAAATTTTAATCTCGACACCAGCGACCATATTTCTCAATAATTTCCAAATTTCACCCCTAATCACCTGTTACATAAATGTCATATTCCCAATCAACGGTAATATATCAAAATCAAATATGATAAAAACTGGCACTCCCCAGCACTATCTATTCCATACCAATGTGTAATTACACGGTAATCTCACTCATGAAAATTTTCCACTTATATTATAATTAAATACAATTTTTCATTTTAAATGACACCCAATATAATCTAATGACTTTATCATTAGATTTTACAATTTGTAATTATACAATAAACACATTTTTATATATAAGTCCACCTCAATAATTTCTATGAACTCCTTGATTTTATCTAAATTAGGTCACTGACTTCTACCCCATATAAGTATTAAATAAAATAAAAACTGTCTGGCTAAATTATCACCTTGACCTATTTATGCAACAATTACATTTATATTTAAAAATTAATATTATAATGTTTTTCAAAATCAATACATTTCTAATAGAATTCTTAACTCCTATTTAACATAACGACACTCTTTTAACACAAATAACATCTTAAATAAGGATTTCTTTTTTTTAAGATTATACACAGTTCGACTCATATTTTTACATAAACGATTTTTATTGGCAAATAACTTACTTCAAGTTAAATTATGCATAGTTTACGTCAATATTAAATTACCTTAGCATGTTTTATATATGCTATACTTTTTCATAATCAAGTTTTACTAATATAAACAATTCTATTCTAGGAATAGTATCCTGGAAAAATCTCAATGCCACTTCAAATGCATTTAATTATTAAAGAAATACAAGAAATCAAAATTACCACTGCATTACCGTCGCTATTTTTAAACTTCAATGAATTACAAGACCACGAAGAAAATCTCATACCTCAACAAAATCTCATACTTTTATAGTAATAAAACCATTAGTAATTATTTTTAATTTTAAGTTAATAAATAAATTTTTGAATTAGAACACACAGCATAAATCCCCCTTTAATTTTTCAAAATTTGAAAACCCCTATTTATAAAAATTGCAAATTTTGCAAAAATTAACAAAAAAAATTTCACTCTCCCCCTTCTAACAATTTCAGTCAAAATTAATATTTTATCTGTTAATCCTGGAGTAAATTTCCGATAATAATTTAAAATCCCCAAAAATCCTCTTAGCATTCTTAACTATAAAATATCCCCCTCTAACTCCTATCCTGCCTTTATCTAAAAATTTCATTTTCACCCTCTTTTTAATTTTAAATTGCGCAGTCTCTTTCATGTAATTTATAAATTTCATCTTGACCTTCTTTTTATATTCTAAGGCCTTCGCATTAATTTTATTATTTGAAATTTTCATTTTCACCTTCTTTTTGTTTCTGCAGGTATCCGGATATTTTTCATTAATTATTATTTTCATTTTAACTTTCTTCTTGTATTTTAATTCCCCAGGATCCTTCTTATTATTTAACCATTTTAATTTAATTTTTACTTTATTTTTAAAAATCCTTGGGTACATTTTATCATTTAACGATTTTAATTTAAATTTAGTCTTATGTTTAAAATTCTCCAAATACTTTGTATTCATTAAAAATTTCATTTTAAATTTCGTATTATTTTTAATACTCTTCAAGTACTTTATATTATTTAATATTTTCATTTTAGTAATTATTTTATTTATTACTGACTTCAGATAATTTTTATAAATTGTAGATTTTAATTTTACTTTTGTTTGCTCTTCAAATAACATTAAATTAATTTCGTATTTTGAATATTTTATTTTCACTTTCCGATTTTTAAAAGAAATCAGATTACTTTTATACTTTGAAAATTTTATTTCAATTTTCTTTTCATTTTCTATCGACGAATAAATTTTATCTTCGGCCCCTTCTTCCTTTTCCTTTATTTTAATTTCTATTTGTTTATCATCTTCACTTATTTCAAGCTCTTTACCATTATTTAGGTCATTAACAATATTACTATTTTTTAATTTACTTTGATTCAATTCTGCTTTATTTATTTCATCACCATTTGTATTCTTTATTTCATATTTACTTTCAGTTAAATTTATTTCATTTTTATTTAATGATTTTTCTAAATCAGGTTGTTCTTTCGGGAAATCTTGATGTTGTTTACAAAATTTTGTTGTATCCCCCTCTGGATAAATTAATATTTTACTCTCCTTTTCTCCTTCATTAATAATTGAGGATGATTCTGGACACTTTTTAAAATTTAAACACACTTCATTGATTTCGGGTAATTCTTCCTTCATTTCATTACTTTTAAAATTATTATTCTGTATATTACTTATAAATGGAAATTTGATGTTTTTATAAATTAGACAATCCTCTTCAATACTCATTTTATGATATTCTAAAAAATCGCTTCCAAGCACCATGTCGACAATCATGTCCGGAACAATTAATAGTTTTGCAGATATTTTTACTTCATCGATACTTAAATCACAATCCAACCTTTCCTCAATACGACCAAACTTCATTTTATTTTCATCTATTCGATTATCCCCCCCTATTATTATAATATTATTCTCCAATAATTCATAATTATTCATAACGACGTCTTCACTTATAAGTGATAATTCATTCCCCATATTTATTATTGTAACAAATTCAATATTATTCAATCTAAGTCGTATTGATGGTAAATTAATTAAATCATTCTTTTCTGTATTATTCCATTTTTTTTTTGCTTCAACTTTTAATTCTTTATTTAATTCTTTATTAATCTCTACATGACCTGTCTCAATTTCTTGTACTAATTTCTCCTTCGTGTCCTCCACTTTTCCATAATCGTTGTCTAATTTTTCTTCTAATTTATTAACATTTTCTTTCACCGTATTTTCCATCCTATTCTTTTCATCAATAATTTTATTTATATCATCTAACCATTTATCATAGAATTCATCAAAATATTTATTCCATTTATCCAAATCTTTCTTTATTTCTTCAGAACAATCGTCAAATTTTCTTATTATTTCCCTTAATTTTTAATTATATATATATATATATATATATATATATATATATATATATATATATATATATATATATATATATATATATATATATATATATATATATATATATATATATATATATATATATATATATATATATATATATATATATATATATATATATATATATATATATATATATATATATATATATATATATATATATATATATATATATATATATATATATATATATATATATATATATATATATATATATATATATATATATATATATATATATATATATATATATATATATATATATATATATATATATATATATATATATATATAAAAGTAGGAGGAAGTATTGGTCGTGCAACGTTAGAGAGTAGTAAGTTATTGGGGAATTCGACCTTGGGTAATAAATTAAAACACCCTTTGTTTATATAGCTAAAGCTTTCGGAATTAATTTATTCCTTTATCAACAGCAATCTACAATAAGAAAAAACACAAGTTAACCTACAAAAATGAGGCAACAAGAAACAAGAACTTACAAACCAGGTAGTTTCCGTGAAATTCTCGAAAATAACATCACACAAGCTTAGTATCAACAAAAGTTGAAAATTATTAACAACAATACTATTAAACTGTTAAAAAGATGACGGTTAAAATAACAGAATACAAAAATTACAAAATCTAACCATAAAAATTTTCACTATCAACAAGTGAGAAAGTTGTTACCAACATTGCATAAGCAAAAAGAAGCGGGAAAATTTGACCTTTGATAAAAGGAAAAGTACACAAAATCTAAGAAAATTGAATTACACTAGTTATGGTAAACATAAGAATAACAATAATTACATGTTACTAAAATCTAGCGATAACAAATGTGAATAAATAACACTAAGTTGATCTACGTCAGTTTTAAAATTCATGCTAAAGGGTTCTTTAGCAATATTATACATTTCCAAGAAAAGTCTGCCTTTGTAATTTTTCTCCTCGTCTAAAATTTTTAAGTTATCAAAATCAGGTTGGTGATTCAAATTTTTTGAGTGATTAGCCAAAGCGCAAGAATTTTTATTAATTTTGCAATCACTCCTATGCTGAGTCAATCTCGCTTTTAACCATTGGGTGGTTTGACCAATATATATTTTATCACAATCCTTGCACGGAATCGAATAGACAGCATTGGACCTCATCAGCACAGGAGTTATGCTCTTAATTTTAGAAAATAAATTATTAATAGTTTTTATATTATATTTGGCAATTCTGATGTGATCACTCTTCAGTACGTCTATTAACTTAAAGGTTAAAGTGTCAAAAAAAGGAAGTTTTAAGTAAATGAAATCTGTTATGGGCAAGGCAGGTTGCTGTACCACAGGTAACGGACGGGGTGTACTGAATAACAAACGTCTAATAAGAACTTTGGGATAACCATTATTAATTAAAATAGCAGACAATTTATTTAAATTATTTTGTATCAACGTAGGGTGACAAATTTTTAAAATACGATTTTTTAACCCAGAAACAATATTAATTTTTTGGTTAAGAGGGTGTTGCGAAAAGAAATTAATGTAACGACCTGAAGAAGTGGGTTTTTGGTACCAATCCAGCATTAAGTGATTAGATTCAGTACGAATGATCTTAGTGTCTAAAAAAGGAACACTGTTATTGGTTTCAGTTTCAATGGTGAATTGGATTTGGTTATTAAAACTATTAAAGATATTTTTAGTCGTTTCTATTAGATCTAACGGAACTGACAGAATTAAATCATCAACATATTTTTTAATGAAGGGTAAATTGAACGATAATAAAGGTATCACCTGATCAAGCAAGTAATCCATTGTTATTTGAGCTAAAATAGGGCTGAGGGGCGAACCCATAGGTGTCCCAGTGATTTGAAGATAAAAATGGTCATCAAAAACAAAATAACTATTATTGAAGATAAAGTTAATAGTATCTAAAAATTGTTCTCTAGTAAAACTACAACAGGGTTGAATGAGGTCCCATTTTTCAGTAATTATTAAAGTGACTAAGTCTAACGGAATGTTAGTGAACAAGGACACAACATCAAGCGAAACTAAAACAAAACCTTCAGGTAAAAGGAAATTATTGAAATCTTCAGCAAAAGAAAAAGAGTCTTTGACATTATAATTCGTATTCCCAGTAAACGCAGTGGTCAAAATGCCCGCAATAAATCCAGCAAGTCTGTAAGTGGGAGAATTCACTGACGAAACAATAGGCCTCAAGGGCACATCAGCTTTGTGTATTTTAGGCAACCCATATAGTTTCGAAGCCACAGCATTAGTCGTAGTAAGTTTCTTGGCAGTAACATCATCCAAGGCACCATTCGATTTCAACGTTTTTATAAGATCGTTAGTCTTTTTTTGCGTAGTAAAAGTACAATCCCTTTTCAGTTTCTTATAAACCGAATTGTCATTGACAAGGTCATATACTTTATTAAAGTAATCTTCTTTATTCATTATAACAGTTACTGCACCCTTGTCCGCCTTCATAACCAAAATGTCAGGATGATCCCTCAAAAACTTTCTGGATCTACAGTAAGCATCACGACCAGTGCGAATACTGGGAGTTTGTAAAAAATTTGTAATTATGTTAGTTACACGAGCTCTCAATATATCCCTTTTATTATTTGGAAGGTTGCTTAAAATTGTCTCGATGTCCGCCAACAAACGGCCACAGGGTATTTCTTTATTAGAGATGGGTACACTGAATTTAGGGCCTAGTGAAAGAAAATTCAAGACTTCTGAAGGAATGTCCACATCAGTCAAGTTTTTTAACCATTTACTATTATCATGAAAAAGTTTAGCATTATTTTGAGATGTCTGTAATTTATTGAATTTATTTAAATTGATCTTTTTTACTTTAGCAAACTTTTTTTGGAATGAGATATGAGTTCTACGTTCAAATTCACGTGTAATAAAAAAAGGTAAAATATTATCTAATGATTGTTTAATAAATGTGATTGACTTATTTAATCTATTAATATCTGAAATCGTTATTTGAATTTCATAATTAAGTACTCTACTCCCTAACCTGTCATTAAATCTGTGAATTTGGTGTCCTATTCTATTGTCCAATGTAGTAAGAAGCCCTAAAAGGTTCTTGGATCCATATTTGATGTGGTTCGGTAATACGTTGGACGATTTGCAACGTAGCAGGAAGATTCTTCGGTTCAGTTTATTCGAGAGTTTCAACGTAAGAGATGCCCATTGTTTCAATTTCCTTGTGATATGTTCGCCATACATCGAGGAAATGTCTTGATAAAACCCCATCTGGAATGTTAAAGTAGGAGGAAGTATTGGTCGTACAACGTTAGAGAGTAGTAAGTTATTGGGGAATTCGACCTTGGGTAATAAATTAAAACACCCTTTGTTTATATAGCTAAAGCTTTCGGAATTAATTTATTCCTTTATCAACAGCAATCTACAATAAGAAAAAACACAAGTTAACCTACAAAAATGAGGCAACAAGAAACAAGAACTTACAAACCAGGTAGTTTCCGTGAAATTCTCGAAAATAACATCACACAAGCTTAGTATCAACAAAAGTTGAAAATTATTAACAACAATACTATTAAACTGTTAAAAAGATGACGGTTAAAATAACAGAATACAAAAATTACAAAATCTAACCATAAAAATTTTCACTATCAACAAGTGAGAAAGTTGTTACCAACATTGCATAAGCAAAAAGAAGCGGGAAAATTTGACCTTTGATAAAAGGAAAAGTACACAAAATCTAAGAAAATTGAATTACACTAGTTATGGTAAACATAAGAATAACAATAATTACATGTTACTAAAATCTAGCGATAACAAATGTGAATAAATAACACTAAGTTGATCTACGTCAGTTTTAAAATTCATGCTAAAGGGTTCTTTAGCAATATTATACATTTCCAAGAAAAGTCTGCCTTTGTAATTTTTCTCCTCGTCTAAAATTTTTAAGTTATCAAAATCAGGTTGGTGATTCAAATTTTTTGAGTGATTAGCCAAAGCGCAAGAATTTTTATTAATTTTGCAATCACTCCTATGCTGAGTCAATCTCGCTTTTAACCATTGGGTGGTTTGACCAATATATATTTTATCACAATCCTTGCACGGAATCGAATAGACAGCATTGGACCTCATCAGCACAGGAGTTATGCTCTTAATTTTAGAAAATAAATTATTAATAGTTTTTATATTATATTTGGCAATTCTGATGTGATCACTCTTCAGTACGTCTATTAACTTAAAGGTTAAAGTGTCAAAAAAAGGAAGTTTTAAGTAAATGAAATCTGTTATGGGCAAGGCAGGTTGCTGTACCACAGGTAACGGACGGGGTGTACTGAATAACAAACGTCTAATAAGAACTTTGGGATAACCATTATTAATTAAAATAGCAGACAATTTATTTAAATTATTTTGTATCAACGTAGGGTGACAAATTTTTAAAATACGATTTTTTAACCCAGAAACAATATTAATTTTTTGGTTAAGAGGGTGTTGCGAAAAGAAATTAATGTAACGACCTGAAGAAGTGGGTTTTTGGTACCAATCCAGCATTAAGTGATTAGATTCAGTACGAATGATCTTAGTGTCTAAAAAAGGAACACTGTTATTGGTTTCAGTTTCAATGGTGAATTGGATTTGGTTATTAAAACTATTAAAGATATTTTTAGTCGTTTCTATTAGATCTAACGGAACTGACAGAATTAAATCATCAACATATTTTTTAATGAAGGGTAAATTGAACGATAATAAAGGTATCACCTGATCAAGCAAGTAATCCATTGTTATTTGAGCTAAAATAGGGCTGAGGGGCGAACCCATAGGTGTCCCAGTGATTTGAAGATAAAAATGGTCATCAAAAACAAAATAACTATTATTGAAGATAAAGTTAATAGTATCTAAAAATTGTTCTCTAGTAAAACTACAACAGGGTTGAATGAGGTCCCATTTTTCAGTAATTATTAAAGTGACTAAGTCTAACGGAATGTTAGTGAACAAGGACACAACATCAAGCGAAACTAAAACAAAACCTTCAGGTAAAAGGAAATTATTGAAATCTTCAGCAAAAGAAAAAGAGTCTTTGACATTATAATTCGTATTCCCAGTAAACGCAGTGGTCAAAATGCCCGCAATAAATCCAGCAAGTCTGTAAGTGGGAGAATTCACTGACGAAACAATAGGCCTCAAGGGCACATCAGCTTTGTGTATTTTAGGCAACCCATATAGTTTCGAAGCCACAGCATTAGTCGTAGTAAGTTTCTTGGCAGTAACATCATCCAAGGCACCATTCGATTTCAACGTTTTTATAAGATCGTTAGTCTTTTTTTGCGTAGTAAAAGTACAATCCCTTTTCAGTTTCTTATAAACCGAATTGTCATTGACAAGGTCATATACTTTATTAAAGTAATCTTCTTTATTCATTATAACAGTTACTGCACCCTTGTCCGCCTTCATAACCAAAATGTCAGGATGATCCCTCAAAAACTTTCTGGATCTACAGTAAGCATCACGACCAGTGCGAATACTGGGAGTTTGTAAAAAATTTGTAATTATGTTAGTTACACGAGCTCTCAATATATCCCTTTTATTATTTGGAAGGTTGCTTAAAATTGTCTCGATGTCCGCCAACAAACGGCCACAGGGTATTTCTTTATTAGAGATGGGTACACTGAATTTAGGGCCTAGTGAAAGAAAATTCAAGACTTCTGAAGGAATGTCCACATCAGTCAAGTTTTTTAACCATTTACTATTA
>CATVIB010000359.1:0-22258 GCA_958336395.1 Ctenicera cuprea
AATTACAATTACAATTACAATTACAATTACAATTACAATTACAATTACAATTACAATTACAATTACAATTACAATTACAATTACAATTACAATTACAATTACAATTACAATTACAATTACAATTACAATTACAATTACAATTACAATTACAATTACAATTACAATTACAATTACAATTACAATTACAATTACAATTACAATTACAATTACAATTACAATTACAATTACAATTACAATTACAATTACAATTACAATTACAATTACAATTACAATTACAATTACAATTACAATTACAATTACAATTACAATTACAATTACAATTACAATTACAATTACAATTACAATTACAATTACAATTACAATTACAATTACAATTACAATTACAATTACAATTACAATTACAATTACAATTACAATTACAATTACAATTACAATTACAATTACAATTACAATTACAATTACAATTACAATTACAATTACAATTACAATTACAAATACAATTACAATTACAATTACAATTACAATTACAATTACAATTTTAATTACAATTACAATTACAATTACAATTACAATTACAATTACAATTACAATTACAATTACAATTACAATTACAATTACAATTACAATTACAATTACAATTACAATTACAATTACAATTACAATTACAATTACAATTACAATTACAATTACAATTACAATTACAATTACAATTACAATTAAAATTACAATTACAATTTTAATTACAATTACAATTACAATTACAATTACAATTACAATTACAATTACAATTACAATTACAATTACAATTACAATTACAATTACAATTACAATTACAATTACAATTACAATTACAATTACAATTACAATTACAATTACAATTACAATTACAATTACAATTACAATTACAATTACAATTACAATTACAATTACAATTACAATTACAATTACAATTACAATTACAATTACAATTACAAATACAATTACAATTACAATTACAATTACAATTACAATTACAATTTTAATTACAATTACAATTACAATTACAATTACAATTACAATTACAATTACAATTACAATTACAATTACAATTACAATTACAATTACAATTACAATTACAATTAAAATTACAATTACAATTTTAATTACAATTACAATTACAATTACAATTACAATTACAATTACAATTACAATTACAATTACAATTACAATTACAATTACAATTACAATTACAATTACAATTACAATTACAATTACAATTACAATTACAATTACAATTACAATTACAATTACAATTACAATTACAATTACAATTACAATTACAATTACAATTACAATTACAATTACAATTACAATTACAATTACAATTACAATTACAATTACAATTACAATTACAATTACAATTACAATTACAATTACAATTACAATTTCAATTACAATTACAATTACAATTACAATTACAATTACAATTACAATTACAATTACAATTACAATTACAATTACAATTACAATTACAATTACAATTACAATTACAATTACAATTACAATTACAATTACAATTACAATTACAATTACAATTACAATTACAATTACAATTACAATTACAATTACAATTACAATTACAATTACAATTACAATTACAATTACAATTACAATTACAATTACAATTACAATTACAATTACAATTACAATTACAATTACAATTACAATTACAATTACAATTACAATTACAATTACAATTACAATTACAATTACAATTACAATTACATATACAATTACAATTACAATTACAATTACAATTACAATTACAATTACAATTACAATTACAATTACAAATACAATTACAATTACAATTACAATTACAATTACAATTACAATTACAATTACAATTACAATTACAATTACAATTACAATTACAATTACAATTACAATTACAATTACAATTACAATTACAATTACAATTACAATTACAAATACAATTACAATTACAATTACAATTACAATTACAATTACAATTACAATTACAATTACAATTACAATTACAATTACAATTACAATTACAATTACAATTACAATTACAATTACAATTACAATTACAATTACAATTACAATTACAATTACAATTACAATTACAATTACAATTACAATTACAATTACAATTACAAGTACAATTACAATTACAATTACAATTACAATTACAATTACAATTACAATTACAATTACAATTACAATTACAATTACAATTACAATTACAATTACAATTACAATTACAATTACAATTACAATTACAATTACAATTACAATTACAATTACAATTACAATTACAATTACAATTACACTTACAATTACAATTACAATTACAATTACAATTATTACAATTACAATTACAATTACAATTACAATTACAATTACAATTACAATTACAATTACAATTACAATTACAATTACAATTACAATTACAATTACAATTACAATTACAATTACAATTACAATTACAATTACAATTACAATTACAATTACAATTACAATTACAATTACAATTACAATTATAGGTACAATTACAATTACAATTACAATTACAATTATTATCACAATTACAATTACAATTACAATTACAATTACAATTACAATTACAATTACAATTACAATTACAATTACAATTACAATTACAATTACAATTACAATTACAATTACAATTACAATTACAATTACAATTACAATTACAATTACAATTACAATTACAATTACAATTACAATTACAATTACAATTACAATTACAATTACAATTACAATTACAATTACAATTACAATTACAATTACAATTACAATTACAATTACAATTACAATTTTAATTACAATTACAATTACAATTACAATTACAATTACAATTACAATTACAATTACAATTACAATTACAATTACAATTACAGTTACAATTAAAATTACAATTACAATTTTAATTACAATTACAATTACAATTACAATTACAATTACAATTACAATTACAATTACAATTACAATTACAATTACAATTACAATTACAATTACAATTACAATTACAATTACAATTACAATTACAATTGGAATTACAATTACAATTACAATTACAATTACAATTGCAATTACAATTACAATTACAATTACAATTACAATTACAATTACAATTACAATTACAATTACAATTACAATTACAATTACAATTACAATTACAATTACAATTACAATTACAATTACAATTACAATTACAATTACAATTACAATTACAATTACAATTAAAATTACAATTACAATTACAATTACAATTACAATTACAATTACAATTACAATTACAAATACAATTACAATTACAATTACAATTACAATTACAATTACAATTACAATTACAATTACAATTACAATTACAATTACAATTACAATTACAATTACAATTACAATTACAATTACAATTACAATTACAATTACAATTACAATTACAATTACAATTACAATTACAATTACAATTACAATTATAGGTACAATTACAATTACAATTACAATTACAATTACAATTATTATCACAATTACAATTACAATTTCAATTACAATTACAATTACAATTACAATTACAATTACAATTACAATCACAATTACAATTACAATTACAATTACAATTACAATTACAATTACAATTACAATTACAATTACAATTACAATTACAATTACAATTACAATTACAATTACAATTACAATTACAATTACAATTACAATTACAATTACAATTACAATTTCAATTACAATTACAATTACAATTACAATTACAATCACAATTACAATTACAATTACAATTACAATTACAATTACAATTACAATTACAATTACAATTACAATTACAATTACAATGACAATTACAATTACAATTACAATTACAATTACAATTACAATTTTAATTACAATTACAATTACAATTACAATTACAATTACAATTACAATTACAATTACAATTACAATTATAATTAAAATTACAATTACAATTTTAATTACAATTACAATTACAATTACAATTACAATTACAATTACAATTACAATTACAATTACAATTACAATTACAATTACAATTACAATTACAATTACAATTACAATTACAATTACAATTACAATTGGAATTACAATTACAATTACAATTACAATTACAATTACAATTACAATTACAATTACAATTACAATTACAATTACAATTACAATTACAATTACAATTACAATTACAATTACAATTACAATTACAATTACAATTACAATTACAATTACAATTACAATTACAATTACAATTACAATTACAATTACAATTACAATTACAATTACAATTACAATTACAATTACAATTACAATTACAATTACAATTACAATTACAATTACAATTACAATTACAATTACAATTACAATTACAATTACAATTACAATTACAATTACAATTACAATTACAATTACAATTACAATTACAATTACAATTACAATTACAATTACAATTACAATTACAATTACAATTACAATTACAATTTCAATTTCAATTACAATTACAATTACAATTACAATTACAATTACAATTACAATTACAATTACAATTACAATTACAATTACAATTACAATTACAATTACAATTACAATTACAATTACAATTACAATTACAATTACAATTACAATTACAATTACAATTACAATTACAATTACAATTACAATTACAATTACAATTACAATTACAATTACAATTACAATTACAATTACAATTACAATTACAATTACAATTACAATTACAATTTCAATTACAATTACAATTACAATTACAATTACAATTACAATTACAATTACAATTACAATTACAATTACAATTACAATTACAATTACAATTACAATTACAATTACAATTACAATTACAATTACAATTACAATTACAATTACAATTACAATTACAATTACAATTACAATTACAATTACAATTACAATTACAATTACAATTACAATTACAATTACAATTACAATTACAATTACAATTACAATTACAATGACAATTACAATTACAATTACAATTACAATTACAATTAGAATTACAATTACAATTACAATTACAATTACAATTACAATTACAATTACAATTACATATACAATTACAATTACAATTACAATTACAATTACAATTACAATTACAATTACAAATACAATTACAATTACAATTACAATTACAATTACAATTACAATTACAATTACAATTACATTACAATTACAATTACAATTACAATTACAATTACAATTACAATTACAATTACAATTACAATTACAATTACAATTACAATTACAATTACAATTACAAATACAATTACAATTACAATTACAATTACAATTACAATTACAATTACAATTACAATTACAATTACAATTACAATTACAATTACAATTACAATTACAATTACAATTACAATTACAATTACAATTACAATTACAATTACAATTACAATTACAATTACAATTACAATTACAATTACAATTACAATTACAATTACAAGTACAATTACAATTACAATTACAATTACAATTACAATTACAATTACAATTACAATTACAATTACAATTACAATTACAATTACAATTACAATTACAATTACAATTACAATTACAATTACAATTACAATTACAATTACACTTACAATTACAATTACAATTACAATTACAATTATTACAATTACAATTACAATTACAATTACAATTACAATTACAATTACAATTACAATTACAATTACAATTACAATTACAATTACAATTACAATTACAATTACAATTACAATTACAATTACAATTACAATTACAATTACAATTACAATTACAATTACAATTACAATTACAATTACAATTACAATTACAATTACAATTACAATTACAATTACAATTACAATTACAATTACAATTATAGGTACAATTACAATTACAATTACAATTACAATTACAATTATTATCACAATTACAATTACAATTACAATTACAATTACAATTACAATTACAATTACAATTACAATTACAATTACAATTACAATTACAATTACAATTACAATTACAATTACAATTACAATTACAATTACAATTACAATTACAATTACAATTTCAATTACAATTACAATTACAATTACAATTACAATTACAATTACAATTACAATTACAATTACTATTACAATTTTAATTACAATTACAATTACAATTACAATTACAATTACAATTACAATTACAATTACAATTACAATTACAATTACAATTACATACAATTACAATTAAAATTACAATTACAATTTTAATTACAATTACAATTACAATTACAATTACAATTACAATTACAATTACAATTACAATTACAATTACAATTACAATTACAATTACAATTACAATTACAATTACAATTGGAATTACAATTACAATTACAATTACAATTACAATTACAATTACAATTACAATTACAATTACAATTACAATTACAATTACAATTAAAATTACAATTACAATTACAATTACAATTCCAATTATAATTACAATTACAATTACAATTACAATTACAATTACAATTACAATTACAATTACAATTACAATTACAATTACAATTACAATTACAATTACAATTACAATTACAATTACATATACAATTACAATTACAATTACAATTACAATTACAATTACAATTACAATTACAAATACAATTACAATTACAATTACAATTACAATTACAATTACAATTACAATTACAATTACAATTACAATTACAATTACAATTACAATTACAATTACAATTACAATTACAATTACAATTACAATTACAATTACAATTACAATTACAATTACAATTACAATTACAATTACAATTACAATTACAATTACAATTACAATTACAATTACAATTACAATTACAATTACAATTACAATTGCAATTGCAATTGCAATTGCAATTGCAATTGCAATTGCAATTGCAATTGCAATTACAATTACAATTACAATTACAATTACAATTACAATTACAATTACAATTACAATTACAATTACAATTACAATTACAATTACAATTACAATTACATATACAATTACAATTACAATTACAATTACAATTACAATTACAATTACAATTACAATTACAAATACAATTACAATTACAATTACAATTACAATTACAATTACAATTACAATTACAATTACAATTACAATTACAATTACAATTACAATTACAATTACAATTACAATTACAATTACAATTATAGGTACAATTACAATTACAATTACAATTACAATTACAATTATTATCACAATTACAATTACAATTTCAATTACAATTACAATTACAATTACAATTACAATTACAATTACAATCACAATTACAATTACAATTACAATTACAATTACAATTACAATTACAATTACAATTACAATTACAATTACAATTACAATTACAATGACAATTACAATTACAATTACAATTACAATTACAATTTTAATTACAATTACAATTACAATTACAATTACAATTACAATTACAATTACAATTACAATTACAATTACAATTACAATTATAATTAAAATTACAATTACAATTTTAATTACAATTACAATTACAATTACAATTACAATTACAATTACAATTACAATTACAATTACAATTACAATTACAATTACAATTACAATTACAATTACAATTACAATTACAATTACAATTACAATTACAATTACAATTGGAATTACAATTACAATTACAATTACAATTACAATTACAATTACAATTACAATTACAATTACAATTACAATTACAATTACAATTACAATTACAATTACAATTACAATTACAATTACAATTACAATTACAATTACAATTACAATTACAATTACAATTACAATTACAATTACAATTACAATTACAATTACAATTACAATTACAATTACAATTACAATTACAATTACAATTACAATTACAATTACAATTACAATTACAATTACAATTACAATTACAATTACAATTACAATTACAATTACAATTACAATTACAATTACAATTACAATTACAATTTCAATTACAATTACAATTACAATTACAATTACAATTACAATTACAATTACAATTACAATTACAATTACAATTACAATTACAATTACAATTACAATTACAATTACAATTACAATTACAATTACAATTACAATTACAATTACAATTACAATTACAATTACAATTACAATTACAATTACAATTACAATTACAATTACAATTACAATTACAATTACAATTACAATTACAATTACAATTACAATTACAATTACAATTACAATTACAATAACAATTACAATTACAATTACAATTACAATTACAATTACAATTTCAATTACAATTACAAATACAATTAGAATTACAATTACAATTACAATTACAATTACAATTACAATTACAATTACAATTACAATTACAATTACAATTACAATTACAATTACAATTACAATTACAATTACAATTACAATTACAATTACAATTACAATTACAATTACAATTACAATTACAATTACAATTACAATTACAATTACAATTACAATTACAATTACAATTACAATTACAATTACAATTACAATTACAATTACAATTACAGTTACAATTACAATTACAATTACAATGACAATTACAATTACAATTACAATTACAATTACAATTAGAATTGCAATTACAATTACAATTACAATTACAATTACAATTACAATTACAATTACATATACAATTACAATTACAATTACAATTACAATTACAATTACAATTACAATTACAATTACAAATACAATTACAATTACAATTACAATTACAATTACAATTACAATTACAATTACAATTACAATTACAATTACAATTACAATTACAATTACAATTACAATTACAATTACAATTACAATTACAATTACAATTACAATTACAATTACAATTACAATTACAATTACAATTACAATTACAATTACAATTACAATTACAAATACAATTACAATTACAATTACAATTACAATTACAATTACAATTACAATTACAATTACAATTACAATTACAATTACAATTACAATTACAATTACAATTACAATTACCATTACAATTACAATTACAATTACAATTACAATTACAATTACAATTACAATTACAATTACAATTACAAGTACAATTACAATTACAATTACAATTACAATTACAATTACAATTACAATTACAATTACAATTACAATTACAATTACAATTACAATTACAATTACAATTACAATTACAATTACAATTACAATTACAATTACACTTACAATTACAATTACAATTACAATTACAATTATTACAATTACAATTACAATTACAATTACAATTACAATTACAATTACAATTACAATTACAATTACAATTACAATTACAATTACAATTACAATTACAATTACAATTACAATTACAATTACAATTACAATTACAATTACAATTACAATTACAATTACAATTACAATTACAATTACAATTACAATTACAATTACAATTACAATTACAATTACAATTACAATTACAATTACAATTACAATTACAATTATAGGTACAATTACAATTACAATTACAATTACAATTACAATTATTATCACAATTACAATTACAATTACAATTACAATTACAATTACAATTACAATTACAATTACAATTACAATTACAATTACAATTACAATTACAATTACAATTACAATTACAATTACAATTACAATTACAATTACAATTACAATTACAATTACAATTACAATTACAATTACAATTACAATTACAATTACAATTACAATTACTATTACAATTTTAATTACAATTACAATTACAATTACAATTACAATTACAATTACAATTACAATTACAATTACAATTACAATTACAATTACAATTAAAATTACAATTACAATTTTAATTACAATTACAATTACAATTACAATTTCAATTACAATTACAATTACAATTACAAATACAATTACAATTACAATTACAATTACAATTACAATTACAATTGGAATTACAATTACAATTACAATTACAATTACAATTACAATTACAATTACAATTACAATTACAATTACAATTAAAATTACAATTACAATTACAATTACAATTCCAATTATAATTACAATTACAATTACAATTACAATTACAATTACAATTACAATTACAATTACAATTACAATTACAATTACAATTACAATTACAATTACAATTACAATTACAATTACATATACAATTACAATTACAATTACAATTACAATTACAATTACAATTACAATTACAATTACAAATACAATTACAATTACAATTACAATTACAATTACAATTACAATTACAATTACAATTACAATTACAATTACAATTACAATTACAATTACAATTACAATTACAATTACAATTACAATTACAATTACAATTACAATTACAATTACAATTACAATTACAATTACAATTACAATTGCAATTGCAATTGCAATTGCAATTGCAATTACAATTACAATTACAATTACAATTACAATTACAATTACAATTACAATTACAATTACAATTACAATTACAATTACAATTACAATTACAATTACAATTACAATTACAATTACAATTACAATTACAATTACAATTACAATTACAATTACAATTACAATTACAATTACAATTACAATTACAATTACAATTACAATTACAATTACAATTACAATTACAATTACAATTACAATTACAATTACAATTACAATTACAATTACAATTACAATTACAATTACAATTACAATTACAATTACAATTACAATTACAATTACAATTACAATTACAATTACAATTACAATTACAATTACAATTACAATTACAATTACAATTACAATTACAATTACAATTACAATTACAATTACAATTACAATTACAATTACAATTACAATTACAATTACAATTACAATTACAATTACAATTAGAATTGCAATTACAATTACAATTACAATTACAATTACAATTACAATTACAATTACATATACAATTACAATTACAATTACAATTACAATTACAATTACAATTACAATTACAAATACAATTACAATTACAATTACAATTACAATTACAATTACAATTACAATTACAATTACAATTACAATTACAATTACAATTACAATTACAATTACAATTACAATTACAATTACAATTACAATTACAATTACAATTACAATTACAATTACAATTACAATTACAATTACAATTACAATTACAATTACAATTACAATTACAATTACAATTACAAATACAATTACAATTACAATTACAATTACAATTACAATTACAATTACAATTACAATTACAATTACAATTACAATTACAATTACAATTACAATTACAATTACAATTACAATTACAATTACAATTACAATTACAATTACAATTACAATTACAATTACAATTACAATTACAAGTACAATTACAATTACAATTACAATTACAATTACAATTACAATTACAATTACAATTACAATTACAATTACAATTACAATTACAATTACAATTACAATTACAATTACAATTACAATTACACTTACAATTACAATTACAATTACAATTACAATTATTACAATTACAATTACAATTACAATTACAATTACAATTACAATTACAATTACAATTACAATTACAATTACAATTACAATTACAATTACAATTACAATTACAATTACAATTACAATTACAATTACAATTACAATTACAATTACAATTACAATTACAATTACAATTACAATTACAATTACAATTACAATTACAATTACAATTACAATTACAATTACAATTACAATTACAATTACAATTACAATTACAATTACAATTATAGGTACAATTACAATTACAATTACAATTACAATTACAATTATTATCACAATTACAATTACAATTACAATTACAATTACAATTACAATTACAATTACAATTACAATTACAATTACAATTACAATTACAATTACAATTACAATTACAATTACAATTACAATTACAATTACAATTACAATTACAATTACAATTACAATTACAATTACAATTACAATTACAATTACAATTACAATTACAATTACAATTACAATTACAATTACAATTACAATTACAATTACTATTACAATTTTAATTACAATTACAATTACAATTACAATTACAATTACAATTACAATTACAATTACAATTACAATTACAATTACAATTACAATTAAAATTACAATTACAATTTTAATTACAATTACAATTACAATTACAATTTCAATTACAATTACAATTACAATTACAATTACAATTACAATTACAATTACAATTACAATTACAATTACAATTACAATTGGAATTACAATTACAATTACAATTACAATTACAATTACAATTACAATTACAATTACAATTACAATTACAATTACAATTAAAATTACAATTACAATTACAATTACAATTCCAATTATAATTACAATTACAATTACAATTACAATTACAATTACAATTACAATTACAATTACAATTACAATTACAATTACAATTACAATTACAATTACAATTACAATTACATATACAATTACAATTACAATTACAATTACAATTACAATTACAATTACAATTACAATTACAAATACAATTACAATTACAATTACAATTACAATTACAATTACAATTACAATTACAATTACAATTACAATTACAATTACAATTACAATTACAATTACAATTACAATTACAATTACAATTACAATTACAATTACAATTACAATTACAATTACAATTACAATTACAATTACAATTACAATTACAATTGCAATTGCAATTGCAATTGCAATTGCAATTGCAATTGCAATTGCAATTACAATTACAATTACAATTACAATTACAATTACAATTACAATTACAATTACAATTACAATTACAATTACAATTACAATTACAATTACAATTACAATTACAATTACAATTACAATTACAATTACAATTACAATTACAATTACAATTACAATTACAATTACAATTACAATTACAATTACAATTACAATTACAATTACAATTACAATTACAATTACAATTACAATTACAATTACAATTACAATTACAATTACAATTACAAGTACAATTACAATTACAATTACAATTACAATTACAATTACAATTACAATTACGATTACAATTACAATTACAATTACAATTACAATTACAATTACACTTACAATTACAATTACAATTACAATTACAATTATTACAATTACAATTACAATTACAATTACAATTACAATTACAATTACAATTACAATTACAATTACAATTACAATTACAATTACAATTACAATTACAATTACAATTACAATTACAATTACAATTACAATTACAATTAAAATTACAATTACAATTACAATTACAATTATACTTACAATTACAATTACAATTACAATTACAATTACAATTATTATCACAATTACAATTACAATTACAATTACAATTACAATTACAATTACAATTACAATTACAATTACAATTACAATTACAATTACAATTACAAATACAATTACAATTACAATTACAATTACAATTACAATTACAATTACAATTACAATTACAATTTTAATTACAATTACAATTACAATTACAATTACAATTACAATTACAATTACAATTACAATTACAATTACAATTACAATTACAATTACAATTACAATTACAATTACAATTACAATTACAATTACAATTACAATTAAAATTACAATTACAATTTTAATTACAATTACAATTACAATTACAATTACAATTACAATTACAATTACAATTACAATTACAATTACAATTACAATTACAATTACAATTACAATTACAATTACAATTACAATTACAATTACAATTACAATTACAATTACAATTACAATTACAATTACAATTACAATTACAATTACAATTACAATTACAATTACAATTACAATTACAATTACAATTACAATTACAATTACAATTACAATTACAATTACAATTACAATTACAATTACAATTACAATTACAATTACAATTACAATTACAATTACAATTACAATTACAATTACAATTACAATTACAATTACAATTACAATTACAATTACAATTACAATTACAATTACAATTACAATTACAATTACAATTACAATTACAATTACAATTACAATTACAATTACAATTACAATTACAATTACAATTACAATTACAATTACAATTACAATTACAAATACAATTACAATTACAATTACAATTACAATTACAATTACAATTTTAATTACAATTACAATTACAATTACAATTACAATTACAATTACAATTACAATTACAATTACAATTACAATTACAATTACAATTACAATTACAATTACAATTACAATTACAATTACAATTACAATTACAATTACAATTACAATTACAATTACAATTACAATTACAATTACAATTAAAATTACAATTACAATTTTAATTACAATTACAATTACAATTACAATTACAATTACAATTACAATTACAATTACAATTACAATTACAATTACAATTACAATTACAATTACAATTACAATTACAATTACAATTACAATTACAATTACAATTACAATTACAATTACAATTACAATTACAATTACAATTACAATTACAATTACAATTACAATTACAATTACAATTACAATTACAATTACAATTACAATTACAATTACAATTACAATTACAATTACAATTCCAACTGCAATTGCAATTGCAATTGCAATTGCAATTGCAATTGCAATTACAATTGCAATTGCAATTGCAATTGCAATTGCAATTGCAATTGCAATTGCAATTGCAATTACAATTACAATTACAATTACAATTACAATTACAATTACAATTACAATTACAATTACAATTACAATTACAATTACAATTACAATTACATATACAATTACAATTACAATTACAATTACAATTACAATTACAATTACAATTACAATTACAAATACAATTACAATTACAATTACAATTACAATTACAATTACAATTACAATTACAATTACAATTACAATTACAATTACAATTACAATTACAATTACAATTACAATTACAATTACAATTACAATTATAGGTACAATTACAATTACAATTACAATTACAATTACAATTATTATCACAATTACAATTACAATTTCAATTACAATTACAATTACAATTACAATTACAATTACAATTACAATCACAATTACAATTACAATTACAATTACAATTACAATTACAATTACAATTACAATTACAATTACAATTACAATTACAATTACAATGACAATTACAATTACAATTACAATTACAATTACAATTTTAATTACAATTACAATTACAATTACAATTACAATTACAATTACAATTACAATTACAATTACAATTACAATTACAATTATAATTAAAATTACAATTACAATTTTAATTACAATTACAATTACAATTACAATTACAATTACAATTACAATTACAATTACAATTACAATTACAATTACAATTACAATTACAATTACAATTACAATTACAATTACAATTACAATTACAATTACAATTACAATTGGAATTACAATTACAATTACAATTACAATTACAATTACAATTACAATTACAATTACAATTACAATTACAATTACAATTACAATTACAATTACAATTACAATTACAATTACAATTACAATTACAATTACAATTACAATTACAATTACAATTACAATTACAATTACAATTACAATTACAATTACAATTACAATTACAATTACAATTACAATTACAATTACAATTACAATTACAATTACAATTACAATTACAATTACAATTACAATTACAATTACAATTACAATTACAATTACAATTACAATTACAATTACAATTACAATTACAATTACAATTTCAATTACAATTACAATTACAATTACAATTACAATTACAATTACAATTACAATTACAATTACAATTACAATTACAATTACAATTACAATTACAATTACAATTACAATTACAATTACAATTACAATTACAATTACAATTACAATTACAATTACAATTACAATTACAATTACAATTACAATTACAATTACAATTACAATTACAATTACAATTACAATTACAATTACAATTACAATTACAATTACAATTACAATTACAATTACAATTACAATTACAATTACAATTACAATTACAATTACAATTACAATTTCAATTACAATTACAAATACAATTAGAATTACAATTACAATTACAATTACAATTACAATTACAATTACAATTACAATTACAATTACAATTACAATTACAATTACAATTACAATTACAATTACAATTACAATTACAATTACAATTACAATTACAATTACAATTACAATTACAATTACAATTACAATTACAATTACAATTACAATTACAATTACAATTACAATTACAATTACAATTACAATTACAATTACAGTTACAATTACAATTACAATTACAATGACAATTACAATTACAATTACAATTACAATTACAATTAGAATTGCAATTACAATTACAATTACAATTACAATTACAATTACAATTACAATTACATATACAATTACAATTACAATTACAATTACAATTACAATTACAATTACAATTACAATTACAATTACAAATACAATTACAATTACAATTACAATTACAATTACAATTACAATTACAATTACAATTACAATTACAATTACAATTACAATTACAATTACAATTACAATTACAATTACAATTACAATTACAATTACAATTACAATTACAATTACAATTACAATTACAATTACAATTACAATTACAATTACAATTACAATTACAATTACAAATACAATTACAATTACAATTACAATTACAATTACAATTACAATTACAATTACAATTACAATTACAATTACAATTACAATTACAATTACAATTACAATTACAATTACCATTACAATTACAATTACAATTACAATTACAATTACAATTACAATTACAATTACAATTACAATTACAAGTACAATTACAATTACAATTACAATTACAATTACAATTACAATTACAATTACAATTACAATTACAATTACAATTACAATTACAATTACAATTACAATTACAATTACAATTACAATTACACTTACAATTACAATTACAATTACAATTACAATTATTACAATTACAATTACAATTACAATTACAATTACAATTACAATTACAATTACAATTACAATTACAATTACAATTACAATTACAATTACAATTACAATTACAATTACAATTACAATTACAATTACAATTACAATTACAATTACAATTACAATTACAATTACAATTACAATTACAATTACAATTACAATTACAATTACAATTACAATTACAATTACAATTACAATTACAATTACAATTACAATTATAGGTACAATTACAATTACAATTACAATTACAATTACAATTATTATCACAATTACAATTACAATTACAATTACAATTACAATTACAATTACAATTACAATTACAATTACAATTACAATTACAATTACAATTACAATTACAATTACAATTACAATTACAATTACAATTACAATTACAATTACAATTACAATTACAATTACAATTACAATTACAATTACAATTACAATTACAATTACTATTACAATTTTAATTACAATTACAATTACAATTACAATTACAATTACAATTACAATTACAATTACAATTACAATTACAATTACAATTACAATTAAAATTACAATTACAATTTTAATTACAATTACAATTACAATTACAATTTCAATTACAATTACAATTACAATTACAAATACAATTACAATTACAATTACAATTACAATTACAATTACAATTGGAATTACAATTACAATTACAATTACAATTACAATTACAATTACAATTACAATTACAATTACAATTACAATTAAAATTACAATTACAATTACAATTACAATTCCAATTATAATTACAATTACAATTACAATTACAATTACAATTACAATTACAATTACAATTACAATTACAATTACAATTACAATTACAATTACAATTACAATTACAATTACATATACAATTACAATTACAATTACAATTACAATTACAATTACAATTACAATTACAATTACAAATACAATTACAATTACAATTACAATTACAATTACAATTACAATTACAATTACAATTACAATTACAATTACAATTACAATTACAATTACAATTACAATTACAATTACAATTACAATTACAATTACAATTACAATTACAATTACAATTACAATTACAATTACAATTACAATTACAATTACAATTGCAATTGCAATTGCAATTGCAATTGCAATTACAATTACAATTACAATTACAATTACAATTACAATTACAATTACAATTACAATTACAATTACAATTACAATTACAATTACAATTACAATTACAATTACAATTACAATTACAATTACAATTACAATTACAATTACAATTACAATTACAATTACAATTACAATTACAATTACAATTACAATTACAATTACAATTACAATTACAATTACAATTACAATTACAATTACAATTACAATTACAATTACAATTACAATTACAATTACAATTACAATTACAATTACAATTACAATTACAATTACAATTACAATTACAATTACAATTACAATTACAATTACAATTACAATTACAATTACAATTACAATTACAATTACAATTACAATTACAATTACAATTACAATTACAATTACAATTACAATTACAATTACAATTAGAATTGCAATTACAATTACAATTACAATTACAATTACAATTACAATTACAATTACATATACAATTACAATTACAATTACAATTACAATTACAATTACAATTACAATTACAATTACAAATACAATTACAATTACAATTACAATTACAATTACAATTACAATTACAATTACAATTACAATTACAATTACAATTACAATTACAATTACAATTACAATTACAATTACAATTACAATTACAATTACAATTACAATTACAATTACAATTACAATTACAATTACAATTACAATTACAATTACAATTACAATTACAATTACAATTACAAATACAATTACAATTACAATTACAATTACAATTACAATTACAATTACAATTACAATTACAATTACAATTACAATTACAATTACAATTACAATTGCAATTACAATTACAATTACAATTACAATTACAATTACAATTACAATTACAATTACAATTACAATTACAATTACAAGTACAATTACAATTACAATTACAATTACAATTACAATTACAATTACAATTACAATTACAATTACAATTACAATTACAATTACAATTACAATTACAATTACAATTACAATTACAATTACAATTACACTTACAATTACAATTACAATTACAATTACAATTATTACAATTACAATTACAATTACAATTACAATTACAATTACAATTACAATTACAATTACAATTACAATTACAATTACAATTACAATTACAATTACAATTACAATTACAATTACAATTACAATTACAATTACAATTACAATTACAATTACAATTACAATTACAATTACAATTACAATTACAATTACAATTACAATTACAATTACAATTACAATTACAATTACAATTACAATTACAATTACAATTATAGGTACAATTACAATTACAATTACAATTACAATTACAATTATTATCACAATTACAATTACAATTACAATTACAATTACAATTACAATTACAATTACAATTACAATTACAATTACAATTACAATTACAATTACAATTACAATTACAATTACAATTACAATTACAATTACAATTACAATTACAATTACAATTACAATTACAATTACAATTACAATTACAATTACAATTACAATTACAATTACAATTACAATTACAATTACAATTACAATTACAATTACAATTACAATTACTATTACAATTTTAATTACAATTACAATTACAATTACAATTACAATTACAATTACAATTACAATTACAATTACAATTACAATTACAATTACAATTAAAATTACAATTTCAATTTTAATTACAATTACAATTACAATTACAATTTCAATTACAATTACAATTACAATTACAATTACAATTACAATTACAATTACAATTACAATTACAATTACAATTACAATTGGAATTACAATTACAATTACAATTACAATTACAATTACAATTACAATTACAATTACAATTACAATTACAATTAAAATTACAATTACAATTACAATTACAATTCCAATTATAATTACAATTACAATTACAATTACAATTACAATTACAATTACAATTACAATTACAATTACAATTACAATTACAATTACAATTACAATTACAATTACAATTACAATTACAATTACATATACAATTACAATTACAATTACAATTACAATTACAATTACAATTACAATTACAATTACAAATACAATTACAATTACAATTACAATTACAATTACAATTACAATTACAATTACAATTACAATTACAATTACAATTACAATTACAATTACAATTACAATTACAATTACAATTACAATTACAATTACAATTACAATTACAATTACAATTACAATTACAATTACAATTACAATTACAATTGCAATTGCAATTGCAATTGCAATTGCAATTGCAATTGCAATTGCAATTACAATTACAATTACAATTACAATTACAATTACAATTACAATTACAATTACAATTACAATTACAATTACAATTACAATTACAATTACAATTACAATTACAATTACAATTACAATTACAATTACAATTACAATTACAATTACAATTACAATTACAATTACAATTACAATTACAATTACAATTACAATTACAATTACAATTACAATTACAATTACAATTACAATTACAATTACAATTACAATTACAATTACAATTACAAGTACAATTACAATTACAATTACAATTACAATTACAATTACAATTACAATTACGATTACAATTACAATTACAATTACAATTACAATTACACTTACAATTACAATTACAATTACAATTACAATTATTACAATTACAATTACAATTACAATTACAATTACAATTACAATTACAATTACAATTACAATTACAATTACAATTACAATTACAATTACAATTACAATTACAATTACAATTACAATTACAATTACAATTACAATTAAAATTACAATTACAATTACAATTGCAATTATACTTACAATTACAATTACAATTACAATTACAATTACAATTATTATCACAATTACAATTACAATTACAATTACAATTACAATTACAATTACAATTACAATTACAATTACAATTACAATTACAATTACAATTACAAATACAATTACAATTACAATTACAATTACAATTACAATTACAATTACAATTACAATTACAATTTTAATTACAATTACAATTACAATTACAATTACAATTACAATTACAATTACAATTACAATTACAATTACAATTACAATTACAATTACAATTACAATTACAATTACAATTACAATTACAATTAAAATTACAATTACAATTTTAATTACAATTACAATTACAATTACAATTACAATTACAATTACAATTACAATTACAATTACAATTACAATTACAATTACAATTACAATTACAATTACAATTACAATTACAATTACAATTACAATTACAATTACAATTACAATTACAATTACAATTACAATTACAATTACAATTACAATTACAATTACAATTACAATTACAATTACAATTACAATTACAATTACAATTACAATTACAATTACAATTACAATTACAATTACAATTACAATTACAATTACAATTACAATTACAATTACAATTACAATTACAATTACAATTACAATTACAATTACAATTACAATTACAATTACAATTACAATTACAATTACAATTACAATTACAATTACAATTACAATTACAATTACAATTACAATTACAATTACAATTACAATTACAATTACAATTACAATTACAATTACAATTACAATTACAATTACAATTACAATTACAAATACAATTACAATTACAATTACAATTACAATTACAATTACAATTTTAATTACAATTACAATTACAATTACAATTACAATTACAATTACAATTACAATTACAATTACAATTACAATTACAATTACAATTACAATTACAATTACAATTACAATTACAATTACAATTACAATTACAATTACA
>CATVIB010000360.1:0-27753 GCA_958336395.1 Ctenicera cuprea
ATATATATATATATATATATATATATATATATATATATATATATATATATATATATATATATATATATATATATATATATATATATATATATATATATATATATATATATATATATATATATATATATATATATATATATATATATATATATATATATATATATATATATATATATATATATATATATATATATATATATATATATATATATATATATATATATATATATATATATATATATATATATATATATATATATATATATATATATATATATATATATATATATATATATATATATATATATATATATATATATATATATATATATATATATATATATATATATATATATATATATATATATATATATATATATATATATATATATATATATATATATATATATATATATATATATATATATATATATATAAACCACATTTAGAAATTGAGTTATTTAATAAAATTATTATTTTGTAAAGTTGATATCTTTGTGTGTTTATTTCTATTTAAAATTTAATTTAAACAATTTATTTTGCAAGCAAAATAACGACCCTGAGAAAGTTAAAAGAGTCTCATAGCAAGTTTAAATTTAATTGCGTGAATTGCAGACAGTTTGGGGATTGTATTCTAGTAATCACGAGACCAAGCATATCATTGCAATTAAAATTGGCACCTAACAACGTGGGGCTCGTTGATGTACACTGTGGCATTTTGGTAAATGTCGGGATACAGTTTTTGAACAATAAACTTATTTAATAAAGAACCCAAGTAGCTAGTTATTTAGTTTCTTTGTAGATTTAAAAGGGTGATAATTTGATAAATAAAATGACAGAAGAAAATCACAGAATGATGTTAAGAAGTTCGATAAGGAAGAATGATGCAGAAGAATCAAATTCAGAAGGTGAAAATGAAGACCACATAAGAGAAGAGGTGATAGCGGTCATAGAACAGCAGGGTCAAGAAGAGGTGCAAGGAGAATTGCAAAATGAACCAGGAAAAGGAATAGAAGTACCACAAGAAATAGATTTGAGGACTATGATGCAAATGATAATGACAAAAATAGGAGAGACTGCCAGAGAAACTAAAGAGAGTATGGACAGTATGGATAAAAAAATGGACAGTATGGAAAAGAAAATCGATAATACTGCAAGGGAAACTAAAGAGAGTATGGAAAAGAAAATAGGAGAGACTGCAAGAGAAACTAAAGAGAGTGTGGAAGGCTTAAAAACAAGCGTAGGAAATTTGGAAGAGAAAATGCAGGTTTTTGAAAAGAAATTAGACGACAGTGTTAAACAGCAGATTCAAAGTTTGGAAGACCGAATTGTTAAAAACATACAAGAAATCACTGAAGAAACTGGCAGTAAATTGGAAAAATTAAATAATGAGGTGTTAAATGTAAAACAGGCTCAACTTAATACAACAGAGAAACTAGTAGGGATACAAGAAGGTTTAGTAACATTGGAAATTGAACATGTGCAACTCAAAGAAAAACAGGTAAAGATACAAAATGAGCAGGTAAAATTAAATGGAAAACAACTGGAAATTGAAGATAGAGTAAATCAAAATGAAAATAAAATAACAATTATTGGGGCAAAGACACAAGAAGAAAATAGAAAGCATAATGAAGAACTTAAAATAATAGGAGAAAAGCTGGAGAACCTGAGTGTTAATGGTTTATCAGGGTGTACCGTGATGCCAATGATGGGGGCATATCAATCAGAAGGAGCGCTAAAATTTGAAGGAAGAAAAAATGAATTTCCAATGATTTTCATAACTAAAATGGACCAGATTGTAAAAGGATATAATAGCGAGGATAGGAAGATTCAAACGGTAAGGAATGCACTAAAATTTAATGCGGAAGTTTGGTACAGTTTGGTAGAGGATAAGTTTACGACCTACCAAGAATTCAGGAAGATGTTTTTGGACCAGTACTGGGGTAACAGTCAACAGGCCCGAATTAGGAATAAATTGACCATGGGCAGATATGAGGTAAATGGAGGAAGTTCAAGGGAGATTTACATAATGCAACAATTTAGCAAGGCAAAATACCTCACACCAATGATCACGGAGGAAGAAATAATACAACATTTATCAAGGCATTTGGAAGGTGAAATTACTAGAGCAGTGGCAGTCCAAAATATTAAAACAATAAAAGATTTTTTGGAAATAATTAGAAATTATGATGCAGCAACCACGAATGAGAATACAAGTAGGGGTTTTATTCAAAATAAAAGGGATTGGAATTGGAGAGGTAACAGAAATTTACCAAACAATAATTATGAACAGAATAGGCCACATTTTGAACAAAACAAGAGGAAATATGAAGATCAACAAAATAATACCCAAAATAAAAAGTTTTACTACAATGGTAATAACAATAATTACAACAGAGAAAGAGGTAATGACAACAATAAGAATAATGGAAATTTTAATAACCGGAATGGGGATTGGCGTAATAGATATGAAAGAATTATTAAAGATAAGAATGACGAATATGGTCAAAGGAAGATTCATACGGTTACTTTTGGTAGAACAAGAGATTATGGACGCGATGAAGAGTCAGAAGAAGAGAGAGAGGAAGAAAATATTGAGGTGGTTCAAATTCATAAAGAACCACGTTCAGCAGAAGAAAAAAAACTTCGTTTGTTTAAATACTGTTTATGATTGTTTGTTTGTAACAACTACGTATGCCCACCCAAAAGAATTTTTATTGTTGGATGATGAAGAACAATATGAGGAAGTACAATTGCCTTTCGTTCGTCTAAATTTTAGTAACAAATTTTATTTGGCATTAATTGACTCAGGCGCGCAAGCTTCTTTAGTCAAAGAAAAAATAATTTTGGAGAATAAAACTTTAACAGAAAAACATTTAATTAAAATAGGGAAGTTGGAGTTGTTGTCTGCAACGAAGAAAAAAATTGTCTACTATTTCGAAAGCTGTGAATTTAGAAGTTACAATTGGAAATAAAAGTTATGTGACAAGATTTTTGGTCGTACCAGAGTTACAGTTAGATTTTATAATTGGCATAGATTTCATAGAACAAGAAGGGGTTAAAGTTGACGGTGAATATAAATGTATAATAATAAATAATGATAAAATAGAATGGACAAAAGATGGTTTATATAATAATAATAATATTAAAATAAATAATTATGTCATAAGTGACTTTATAAAGGAGGAGCAGATTGGAATCCCTTGTTGGAAATATAAAGTACAATTAAATAACCTGGTACGTGAAAATATTGACCTCATAAATGAAAAACCGTGTGTAGCAAGAAATCACATACATAAACTTGAAGTAGACGACAAAGCTCCATTTAATGTTAAAGTTTATCCGATACCTTTTGGGTATTGAACTCAAGTTAGAGATGAAATAAATAAAATGTTGGCAGATAATATTATAGAATCATCCACAACTAGTTATGTGAACCCATTGGTGGTCGTTAAGAAGAAAAATGGTAGTCTTCGATTGTGTTTAGATGCTCGTAAAATAAACAATATTACCAAACCACAATATGAATCTCCACAAACGATTGACAGTTTATTAGCAAGAATTAGTAATAAGAAAATTTTTTCGAAACTCGACCTCAAGAATTCTTTTTGGTTAATTCCGTTGGAAGAAAGTTCAAGGAAATATACAGGTTTCAATGTAGATGGAGAAATTTTCCAATTTAAAGTTGTACCTTTTGGTTTATCAACATCGTGTGCAGCGCTAGTGAGAGCTATGCAGAAGATATTAAATGAGTTTGAAGAATTTTGTGTGCATTATGTAGATGACATTCTTATTTTTAGTGAAACTGAAGAACAACATTTAAGATATTTAAGTATTATTTTAAAGAAAATGCAAGAAAATGGCTTGAAATTAAATATTGAAAAATGTGAATTTATGAAAGACCAAGTCCGATACTTGGGATATGAAATAAGTGATAATGGTGTGAAAATTAGTGATGAAAGGATCACTAGTATTAAAGAATTTGCCAGGCCAAAGAATTTGAAAACTTTACGTGGTTTTCTTGGAATGTTGAACTATTATAAGAAGTTCATACCGAAATATTCCGAATTAACGTTACCATTGGTAGAATTATTAAGGAAAAATGAAAAATGGAGTTGGACACAAGAAAGAGAAAAAGCATTTGAACAAATGAAAGAAAATTTCTACAACGAGCTACGTTTAAGATACCCGAATTTCAAAGAAAAGTTTATTCTTCGAACAGATGCTTCGGACTTTGCAATTTCAGCTGAATTGGTGCAAATACAAAATAGTGAAGAAGTTCCTATATGTTTTATATCAAGAGTGTTAAAAGGATACGAGACAAGATACACCATTTCTGAAAAAGAAATGCTGGCGATAATATTTGCAATAAATAAATTGAAATTTTATTTAACTGGAAATAAATTCATTTTGGAAACTGATAATTCGGCTTTAACATTTATGAAGAAAAAGAATTTTTTGAATAATCGTTTATACCGTTGGGCTTTATTTCTACAGGAGTATTCATTTGAAATCCGACATAAACCTGGGAAAGAAAATGTGACTGCTGATTATTTGAGCAGGAAAGATAATCAAAATGGTAAAATAAACCAGATCTTAATAGGTTTGCAAGAATTAAGGGGGCAAGACAGATACTCAAAAGAACGAATTCACGGACAACAGCAAGTGGAAGAAATAAAGATACTACGTGATATGGTAGAAGAAAATAATAATCAAATTATAAAAGGTTTTAAAATTGAACAAGGATTTTTGGTAAAAGTAATCAATGACAAGGATTTATATGTTTTAAATAAAGAATTCGCGATAGAAGTGATAAAAGAAATTCATGACAAGTTTGGTCATATTGGAATAAGAAAGACATGGTTAGTTTTCAGAGAGTGTTTCTACACAAAGAATGATTTGCCTTTGGTAAAGGAAATTATAAATAATTGTGAACATTGTTTGTTTACAAAAGAGAAGAATTATAAGAATGTTAACGCGATTAAAAGCATAAGAGTTGAAAATCCATTAGATTTGATTGCTATAGATTATATAGGAAATTTAGTACCAGGACAATATAATTTTTGCCATATTTTGGTTATTACGGATATTTGTACAAAATTTGTGAAATTATATCCAGGAAGAAATTGTAATACAAATCACGCAATAATGTCTATTAGAAAATTTATAGAAGAAGTTGGTGTGCCGAAGAAAATCTTAGCAGATAATGCGACGTATTTTAGGAATAATAGGTTCATAACATTCTGGAAGAATAGGAATATACAAGTTGGATTTTGTAGCATAAGACATCCGTGTGCGAATCCTGCAGAACGATATGTTAAAGAAGTTATAAAGTTTCTCAGAATTTCAACGCACAGAAGTCATGAACAATGGGTAAAATATGTGCCTCAAATACAAAAATTTATGAATGAAGTACCCAATTCAATAACAGAAGTGCCACCAATATTGTTGATGAAAAACATTTTACCAGAAAGACCTTGGAAAGGTGCGGAAGTAGTAGAAGATGTACGTGAGATCTTAGAACAAGCAAGAATCAAAAACAGCGCAGCATTGAACAAGTATGAAAGAAGGAAGAATAAAAATTTAAAAAGAAAAGTTTTATCAGATAGGTGATTTAGTAGTGGTTAAAAACTTAAAAGTTGCAAATAGGGCTGAAAAGATTTGTGCAAAACTACAATTGTCTTACATAGGGCCTTTCAAAATAAATAGGATTTTTGGGGAGAATACTTTTGAGTTAGCTGAGTTAGAGAGTGGAAGAATAAGAGGAAGATTTCATATTTCAATGATTTTTCCTTACAATATTAAAGAAGTTTAATGTTGAAATCGATGAAAACAAAATTTTCTTTATAAAACTTGTTTAGTTTAATATTCTAAAATTTTATTTTAATCTGGGGGCAAAAATGCTATGATATTTAGAGGTGTTTGATTTGACTGGGGTTTTGTGGTTGATGGAAAACAATTTTTGGATTGTTTGTTGCAGTTCAATTTGCATTTGGAGATTTATGAAGACTTGTAAGATTTTAATGTTCTGACTTATAAGCTCAGGGTCGCGTATTTTTGCTAGAATTCCTGTTATAAATTCTAATAATTGTTATTTTTCGTATGGTACTGAAAGAAAAGACAAACACAACAGATTGATACAAAGACTATTTATGTTAATTGTATTTATAATTTAATTTAGAATTGTGAAAAAGGTTTAGTTTATAAGAAGTTTTAGAGTTACTTGATTTGTGCGTCGATAAATGTCAGTTAGGATGTCAGTGTCAAAATGACAAACGAATTCAAAAGGATACTGATGGACATGAGATTTAGTTGTTTGTAATAAAAATGAAAATCAAAGGAGAAAGAAAAAAGAGATAAAAAAAAAGAAACTTGTTTAATTAGTTACGGCTCGTCGGTGTAAATAAATACACAGATTTGAGATCCTCTGAAAGAAAAAAGAGGAAAAACGGGTCTAAACGTTATATAAAAGTAATAGCGAGAATTAAAATGAAAAATACAAAGAAGTAACAACGAATTATATATAAAACCAGAAGACTTATAAATAAAAGGTGATTGAGGAAGTTTGTACGTTTGTGATGATAGTAAAACCAAATTGGTAATAATATAAAAAAACACAAGAAGAAGATTCAGATTAAGAGAGAGTATTTATTGTTGCTCGAGAGGCCAGCAGAGAGTTTTGCTAGAGCGAGGAATAAGAAGACGCTAAGATAAGTGTTTATTTGTTAAAAAAAGACGATAGTAGTTAGTAAAATTTATTGATATTTCGGAAACCACATTTAGAAATTGAGTTATTTAATAAAATTATTATTTTGTAAAGTTGATATCTTTGTGTGTTTATTTCTATTTAAAATTTAATTTAAACAATTTATTTTGCAAGCAAAATAACGACCCTGAGAAAGTTAAAAGAGTCTCATAGCAAGTTTAAATTTAATTGCGTGAATTGCAGACAGTTTGGGGATTGTATTCTAGTAATCACGAGACCAAGCATATCATTGCAATATATATATATATATATATATATATATATATATATATATATATATATATATATATATATATATATATATATATATATATATATATATATATATATATATATATATATATATATATATATATATATATATATATATATATATATATATATATATATATATATATATATATACGTCATTCTATCTTTTCTGATCCACTTGTCCAATCATACAATTCCAATACACCGAGAAATTTTGATTTTATGAGTGTTATGTCAGCATATAAATAAGTAAATAGAAAAAATTGGTATTATGACTGGTTATATATTTCAAAAAATTAGCAAACCTGTGACCTGTATATTACCCCCAAAAAGCGACTTTTCTGAGCCGTTAGCTATTTGTATCCTTTTTAAGCCACATATACACTTTTCTGTAATTCAACGTTACATTCTAAGCCAGAGCAGTGTTGCCATGTGAGTATTGATAGCACCTATTGGAATAGCCTTGCAAAAGCATAGCCGTGTGGCAATTACTTAAAGTTGAAATCTATCAGTAGGAGTAACAACACTAATTTTCTTAGCATTTTCATCGCGAGTTTGTGCAAAAATTCAATAATTAGTAAACAACTTAAAAAAAAGAAACATAAAGAGAAAATACAAATAAATGTAATAGTAATAATTTTTAAGGGTGGTTATAAAAGAAATAAATCAACATTCTGACTTATTTATTTAAAAAGGTTTCATATTGCCATGGTATATTTTAAAGATGAACGCCTTTATTATTTTCCAGTTTTTATCATTGAATAATTCAGATGTTTCATTTGCAGCTCGAAACATTCATGTTTTTTGGAGCTTGTTTATTTCTAAGATGTTCTGAAAAATATTTCACCATTATCTTCTTTTGACTTTCAGACCAAAGTGGACGTTGCGTTGTCGTGGAACAGATCTCTGTTTTACTTCATCTAATTTTCTTCTAGTTTCATTGAGTTTTCTTTTTCTGGTATCGAGAAATGTACTGGATCTATTTAATCAAGTATGTTCTTATTTTCAGATGACCAGGTTTTGTGAATATTGAAAATGTTAAAAAAGTTTTAAAATAACGAATTTTTGCAATATTGCAAAATATGAAAATTTCAAGTCTTTAAAACTTAAAAAATTAAAAAATTGTTTTACAATTTTGAAAATGGTTGAAAATTTTGTAAACTTAATAACGTTATTATTAAAAATTTCGAAACTAAAGATTTTTCATAATAGGAACATTTTTCAAAATTATCTAATACTGAACATGTTTGAAAAATTTTAATAATGTTTGAAAATTTTAAAAGAAATTAAAAATTTTTATCAATTATGAAAATATTTGGAAATCTACAGCCATGTCAAACAACGAAGACAGCCAGAAAAAAATTTTACGATTCATTACAGAAACAAATCTGATAAAAGAACTTTAGACAGTGAATTTAGCAACTATGAATAAACAATAAAAACATAATTTAAAAAAAAAATTACAAATGTAATATAAAGTTAACAAAATAATAAGTGCTAATACCCAATGTGGGGGATGCACGTAAAAATAAATAAATAAATAAAAGAAATTAAAAATTTTTATCAATTATGAAAATATTTGGAAATCTTCAACATTTTCAAAATTTGAAAATTAGGAAAAAATATGAAATCCGAAATGAATATTAAAATTTGGTCGTGTTATTGACGATTATCCAATTAAACTGTTCAGTTAAACGACCAAGGAAACCTCCTAGAGGTGTGTTCTCAATGGAAAGTTGTTCCTATTGTCATTTAACATGCTCTCGATAGTTGGGGGGGTTGGTTAGGGTATTAAAATTGCTCGTTTAAATACTGTACAATAAGCATTTGCATACTGGCATACTTCTTCTTCTTCCTCCTCTTATGATAGGCAAATGGCCTGTTTAATACCCGCAACTAGTGGCATACAGCACGTCACTTTTTATAGGAGAAACAAAATGGTTATACTTAACTGTGAACGTTCATGTTAATGTGAATAATAGGTCCTAAACTATAATTAAAATTTATTTTTCGTCGACCTTGTTAGAAAGTAGGCTTTTCGACCCTCATTTTGAAGTCGAAAGTTGACATTTGCTGCTTAGCGGGAGCCAAATTGCTTTGTCTCCCGCCGAGAGGCAAAGTGATTTTGCTCCCGTTTTTAAATGCGAATGTTGTTTAGTCTTTGTTTATTTTCCTTGGATAGTCTTGTATACCATGGATACGTCTTGGTTACCATGGGTAACAGGTATCTTACTTGCAATAGTCGATTTTTACACAACTGCCAAATTAATGTAATTTAATTTAGATTAATTTTAAAATTAATTTTGGATTGAGGGTTGATATTCTCACAAGTGGTGTTCATAATTCGAAAAGAAATAAAACCACACAGCCCCACCACTAGATATATTGAAAAAATATTACTTTGATGATTTGGCTACATGTTTCGGCCTAAAGCAACCTTCAAGCTACAAAATAATTTTTTTTATAATTTTGTAGCTTGAAGATGGCCTTAGGCCAAAACATGCAGTTATATTTCTTTTCTATTTAAAATGAATTTTTTCTGATATATTTATCAAGGTCTACGAAAAAATCACATGTGAAACTCGGAAAGAAAGTCTCATTTTTCCCTTGGTGTGCTATATTAAACGGTACTCTAAAAAAAAACGTATCACTTTCTTCCCTTGTGACACAAATAACTATTAGTAGTAAATTGTACTAGTTTAATTTACATTTTATTAATTAACATATTTTCTTGTTTTCTGTTTGTAAAATAGTGTTGACAATTACGCATTATTGTTTAGTTTCGCAGCAGTTTAAAATTCCATTGCACCCACTGTCATGAAAATATGAAAATTTTATTATGCAATTTTAGTTAGAACCACGACATCAATTTGAAACTAGCCTTAGATGCAGTTCTTGATTCTAAACAATTTTTCAATTTTCAATTTTTCCTATACTTGCTGTAAAATAATAAGGAAATAGTATTAACAAATGTTTGATTTTGTATACAGTGTCCTATTTTCCATAAAAGAATTCTATGTTGAGTTACCCGAGAAATATTGCTTGTAATGGGATTTAATGGTTGCAGCTCTAATATTAAAAAAAATTGCATAATATTCAGACTGCAAATATAAACACTACTGTAATTGTTGTACTTCGTTTTTCGGTAATAAGATTTTCCTTCCTTCCCGAGAACCAAGTTTACTTTTGTTGGAGTTTCTTGCTCAATTTTAAAGTTTTATCGTTTTTGGAATCCAGTAAGGCATTCCTAGAACTTAAATCTGAATTCAAGTTGAATATTTCTGTTAATTTTAGGTTGTCTTCATGTTCAGGAACTCATTAGGGATACGGAATCTTCCTCCATTTAAATTTTTTTTTCCTTTCTGGAATTCAGAAATTCATTCCTACAACCTGATTTTGAGGTTAAGTTTGATATTTCTGTTAATTTTGGGTTGCTATCATTTTCAGGTGCCAAATTTGTTCATTTTTTGCAGTCTTTTTTACTGTAGTAATTAAAAAAATTTTCGTAGAATCCAAATCTGAATTTGAATTATTTCTGCGGCTTTTTGTAATCAAGTATGTTTTTTTTCTGGCATTGTTTTATGTTTCGAAATTTACGCCGCCTTCTATGAAACCTTTTTTTGTATAATTTTGTTTCATGTAAAATTGCATTGTAGCATGCTTTATAAACTAAACTTAAAACCGCTAAAATACAGGATCAAGTACAAGGGATAAAGGTTCTTGTAAATTACGAAGAATGTTGTGCAATATTATAGTCTCCGCGAAATACTAAAAAAATCCAATTTATCTGTTGAAAGAAAAGAATGGTTCATCAAAATTCGGCAAATAATGTGACGTTATGTTTTAAATACTTATAAATTAGTGAACTGTGCCAAATAAATGGGCTCCCTTTCAAATGAAACGTAGGCCCATGAATCCGCATTAAACATGTGATGCGGTGTTGTCAAACCTCATCCGTATATTTGGCTCAACTTTGTCGGAACTTTACTGTTTAGGTATATACACCTAAACGGAGTAAAGCGCCCCCAGGTGGTCAAACTCTGAACTATGTTTTTGAGATTCTATCAAATCTGAGCCAAAATTAAATTACAAAAATGACCGCAAGGTACAGCCACTAGACAGAAAAACATGTAAAACAATCCTGAGCCTGTATATTGGTTCAGGATTGTTTTGGTGGCTCAGGATTGTGCATTCAAGTTACTATTCTTGGCTTAGGATTGTAGGAAAGCGAGGTATATATATATATATATATATATATATATATATATATATATATATATATATATATATATATATATATATATATATATATATATATATATATATATATATATATATATATATATATATATATATATATATATATATATATATATATATATATATATATATATATATATATATATATATATATATATATATATATATATATATATATATATATATATATATATATATATATATATATATATATATATATATATATATATATATATATATATATATATATACTTTTATCCAATGGACGTTGTGACATCAGAGCGCAAAAATTTTCCTAACTCTTCGACATCCAACAACGTTGTGACATCCAAATTCGGATGTCACAGCGTTTTCTATGCTAAATTCTCTTGTTGATGTAAGGGGAGGAGCTAGAACAAATTCCAGATGGATGTCAAAAAACGGTTATTTAAAATCAAGATGTATATTTTAGTTACGCTGTATATAGCTAAGAGGGCGCGCGTGAGAGCTGGTGCTGTATATTTTGTATACAACTGGCGTCTAATCTGAGCCATCTCTTTGACGTCCGGGTATTGACAGTGTATATTGTTTCTGGTTTGGCGCACGCTTTGGCATCTGAAACTTGGCAACAGTGGGTCTGTGCCGAGTGCCGTTAAATCTATCATAAACACAAGGCAGTGTACGACACGTGCTTGTTGTTTTGTGCTTTTAGTGGAAAAGTAAACGTTTACGATATATTTTTTTTTAATTTAAACAATATGTAATTTTTTAAAACTATGATTAAAAAAAGTTTATTGCTTATTTGCAACTTTGCTACCATAAGACAAAAAAATTAATGATATCGAGTACTTTACCTATGTTTTGTTTTTCATATTTCAGTTAATGGTACAAATTTTGATTTGGGTTGACTATAGAGAAATTGATCGCATTTTATGCAAAATTTGTAATTTCTTACTAATGCATCGAATTTAGTTCAAACTCTGAACAAACGCTCGTTGCGTTGTACAAATTTCTTTTCGTAAAAGAACACAATCAAATATCAAGTGGCGTAGTTATCATAGCGCCAGCAACCGCAAGGCGGCGGGGCTCCGATGACCAGGGGGCCCCCGTCCCGCAAAGTTGAAGAAAAATAATAATTTTATAATGTTGATGTTTTTTACAATACTTTGTTTTAATAGTTCCATAATAATGAAATTATTATTTTACTTCGTCCCTTATTTTATTACTACTTATTGCTTAACTACCTAATAGATTACCAGACAAAACATTTTGTTTTTCAATTGCGGTGTATTGCGGTGTAATTAATTTCAGTATACCGATAACCGAATCGTTCAGCCAATCAAGTTACCTGTTGTCGCCTGTCGGAGAAAAATACAAAGAAACATGTGTACTTTCCGATAAATTACTAGTTCCGACAGCAACTGCTTTATTGCTTATTTTTGGTTTTATTGCTCTTCGTAACAATTCAGAAAGAAATAAAATAAATAGAATAAACAAGGATAAATTTCAAATTTTGCCCTACAATGTTTTTCAGTTCTCAGTCGTTTCAGTTTATTTCGGATTTCGGAAGTCCGCAAAGCAAAGCGCTTCGGGTGCAGTTTAAAATTTGTTTCATTTATGCATGATTAATTAAAAAAAAATGTTCCTCGAATTTTATTATTATGTTATATAAATTTAAATGTAATCCGCAAATGCTTCGTTATCGAGATACAGGGTGTTAAAATTTAATTTTTATTTTGCGTTTTATCGTTTTTTTCTGAACAGCCTGTAGGAAAGTCGATGAAAATGTCAAGGTAAGTATTACTTAAAACTAGGCTTCATTCACAGTGAATCATATTTAAATATAAAATTCCAGTGGCGTAGAAAGAAAATGAAGTGCCTCCTGTTTCAAGAATATTTGATACGCCACTGGGATTCTTTAAATTTTATTTGCGATTATGAAAACTACCTTCAATTTAAAAATAAAATATTTTTGCACAATTTTGATAGGATTAGCGGTTTTCTTGTAATTTCAATTTCAGGTTTAGAAATGCACCTTTAAAAAGCAAAAGCATTACCAATTTCAACTAAAAAAATTTACAATACGTACCTATTGTCGATTTCCGCTTTTTTTATTAATTATAAAACGCTTATTTTTATTAAAAAAATATTTTGCTTTTGTTTTTTTTTTGTTAAAAATTGCATTGAAATTAAATTTGAAATTACAAGAAAACTGCTAATACTATAAAATTGTGCAAAAATACTTTTTATTTGTAAATTAAATAAAGTTTTTATAATGAGTATCTGTATATAAAATACTTAATCACTTTAACAATACCTATTTATTTTAACCTTATACGTATTTCGGCATGTTTACATGCCATTGTCAAAGGTTATTATGAAAAAGTAAACAGTTAGTGTTGTTATAGCAATAGAACTTTTTTACTTATCTTGGTAATCGTCTGCAGATGACTTGATTTCTCATTCCAAAATGTCCAGTAGAGGAGAATTTAAGAGATCAATTTGCTCATTCATTAACGGTACAGTTTTTAAATGTTTGTGAATTTCAAAAGCTTCTAGTATATCTAATTTACGTTTATCATCACAAAAGTGTAAACGTTTTTTATGATGTTATTAGATGTCATTGAATGATTCTGTTCTAGTAAGTGTTTAGAGTAATTGGATTTATGTGGGTGTTTGTATTTGTAACAACGTACGTGTTCTTTATACCTAATATCAAAATTTCTAATTGTCTGGCCTATATAAACCGAATTACAATGCGAACAATTTAATTTGTAAATGCCTGATTTTAGCAAATCGTCTGTTTTTGATTTTGCATTAAACAAAGTGTTTAAGATGTTCCTAGTTGTTTTAAAGCTTACTTTATATTTATTTGTTTTGTTTATAATTTTAGCAATTTTTTCTGATTTGTCACCAAAATATGGAATCGAAGCATATTTAATTGTATCGAACGAAGTTAGGGTATTTGGATAAATTTTTTGAATGGCTAATTTATAATCTTTTTCTTTAATTAATGTATCAATAAGTTTAGTATTATAACCATTACTGTATGCAATTTGTTTAATAATTGAAATTTCTCTATTATAATTAATTTCATCTAAAGGGACCGTCAAAGCCCTATGTATCAGGGACCTGTATGCTGCTAATTTATGTGTTTTATGGTGACAAGAATCGTGTGGTATTGTAATGTCTGTTTGTGTAGGTTTTCTATAAACTGAGTACTCAAATTTATTAGTTGAATTAATTTTTATGTTTAAATCTAAAAAGTTAATGGACTTATTTTGTTCAGTTTCTAGTGTAAATTTTATGTTTGGGTGCAAGCTGTTAATACAAAGTAAAAATTCATTAATTAAATCAAATGAACTATTAAAACATGCTAAAATGTCATCAACATAACGAAACCAAAATATAACTTTCTCAGATTGATTTGATTCGAATATTTGATCTTCTAGATTTTCCATAAATATGTTAGCTAAAAGAGGTGAAACTGGACTTCCCATGGGTAAACCATCTTTTTGGAAATAAATTTTATTATTAAAAGTAAAATAATTTTGATTGGTGCAAAGTTCAAATAATTGAATAAAAAGTTGTCTAACTTACATTTACCACCACAAAGCAAGCTAGTTAGTTTTGATGTTACTAATATGTTTTCCCAAATACCTCCTCAAGAGTGTATTCCTTTGTTAAATAATATTCTTATTAACAAAAATGTTGAGTTAATAAAACGGACTGAGTTGATTCAATTATTTGAACTTTGCACCAATCAAAATTATTTTACTTTTAATTATAAAATTTATTTCCAAAAAGATGGTTTACCCATGGGAAGTCCAGTTTCACCTCTTTTAGCTAACATATTTATGGAAAATCTAGAAGATCAAATATTCGAATCAAATCAATCTGAGAAAGTTATATTTTGGTTTCGTTATGTTGATGACATTTTAGCATGTTTTAATAGTTCATTTGATTTAATTAATGAATTTTTACTTTTTATTAACAGCTTGCACCCAAACATAAAATTTACACTAGAAACTGAACAAAATAAGTCCATTAACTTTTTAGATTTAAACATAAAAATTAATTCAACTAATAAATTTGAGTACTCAGTTTATAGAAAACCTACACAAACAGACATTACAATACCACACGATTCTTGTCACCATAAAACACATAAATTAGCAGCATACAGGTCCCTGATACATAGCGCTTTGACGGTCCCTTCAGATGAAATTAATTATAATAGAGAAATTTCAATTATTAAACAAATTGCATACAGTAATGGTTATAATACTAAACTTATTGATACATTAATTAAAGAAAAAGATTATAAATTAGCCATTCAAAAAATTTATCCAAATACCCTAACTTCGTTCGATACAATTAAATATGCTTCCATCCCATATTTTGGTGACAAATCAGAAAAAATTGCTAAAATTATAAACAAAACAAATAAATATAAAGTAAGCTTTAAAACAACTAGGAACATCTTAAACACTTTGTTTAATGCAAAATCAAAAACAGACGATTTGCTAAAATCAGGCATTTACAAATTAAATTGTTCGCATTGTAATTCGGTTTATATCGGCCAGACAATTAGAAATTTTGATATTAGATATAAAGAACACGTACGTTGTTATAAATACAAACACCCACATAAATCCAATTACGCTAAACACTTACTAGAACACAATCATTCAATGACATCTAATAAAACCATAAAAAATGTTTACACTTTTGTGATGATAAACGTAAATTAGATATACTAGAAGCTTTTGAAATTCACAAACATTTAAAAACTGTACCGTTAATGAATGAGCAAATTGATCTCTTAAATTCTCCTCTACTGGACATTTTGGAATGAGAAATCAAGTCATCTGCAGACGATTACCAAGATAAGTAAAAAAGTTCTATTGCTATAACAACACTAACTGTTTACTTTTTCATAATAACCTTTGACAATGGCATGTAAACATGCCGAAATACGTATAAGGTTAAAATAAATAGATATTGTTAAAGTGATTAAGTATTTTATATACAGATACTCATTAAATATGGACTTTAACGAAGTAAAGCTAGAATTGATAAATAAAGTTTTTATAAACAAAATTTTGAAAATCCAAGTGGCGTATCAAATATTCTTGAAATAAGAGGCACCTCATTCGGTTTCTACGCCACTGGACTTTTATATTTAAAACTTGATTTACTGTGAATGAAGCCTAGTAAGTTTTGAGTAATACTTACCCTGAAGACTTCATCGACTTTCCTACAGGCTGTTTAGAAAGAATCAATATAACGCAACATAAAAATTAAACTTTAACACCCTGTATCTCGAAAACGAGGCATTTGAGGACCTATGTTTGTGGGAACTTTTTATCTTATTTTTGTTGATGCTACATGCCCTTAAAGTTTAGGACACTATTTCATTAACACCCTGTATAACAACAAATAACGATTAAGAAACAAATTTGAGTTAATATTTTCATTTTAGATAATTCATTTTGCATTTGTAGAAATTATCATTGGGGAGAAACACTTTTATTTAGAAAACACATTATTTTATTAATGAGTTGATTTATTGAATTGTACCACATTTTTTATTAAAATAAAGAAAGCTTCATAATATATTGCGGAAGTTTCAGTCATGTACCTCTTTTTAGCTGGAAAAGTCGCTTTTGCACTTCAACAGACCCTGTGCCTCTTACAGAGCCTTTGTAAAAATGGCAACTCTGCAAGGATGTTACAAGGTATGCATATTTTTGACGGATGTCAAAAGAAACACGGAATAAAAATGTATATTCAATATACAACGGATGTCAAAGAGATAGGACCCATATTGTTTTAATTTGGTGTATGGTTGATTTTTTTTCTTACCAACAGCGCCTTATAGTTAATTCCTGAAATGCATGTTTTTCTTTTGTCTTTATCTCTTTTCTTAAGGGTGGATGCCAAAGCGTCAAAATTTTTACTGGATGTCACAAGATACGATGGACGACTATATATATATATATATATATATATATATATATATATATATATATATATATATATATATATATATATATATATATATATATATATATATATATATATATATATATATATATATATATATATATATATATATATATATATATATATATATATATATATATATATATATATATATATATTGCTGTGTGTTCTAATTCAAAAATTTATTTATTAACTTAAAATTAAAAATTATTACTAATTTTTTTTATTACTTAAAAAAGTATGAGATTTTGTTAAAGTATGAGATATTCTTCGTGGTCTTGTAATTCATTGAAGTTTATTTATATCGACGGTAATGCAGTGGTAATCTTGATTTCTTGTATTTCTTTTTGGTTAAATGCATTTGAAGTAGCATTGAGATTTTCCAGGATACTATTCCTAGAATAGAATTATTTATATTAGTAAAACTTGACTAAAAAAAATTATAGCATATATAAAACATGCTAAGGCAATTTAATATTGACGCAAACTATAAATAATTTAACTTGAATTAATTTATTTATCTATAATAAAATCGTTTGTGTAAAAATATGAGTCGAACTGTGTATAATATTAAAGGGTAATCCTTATTTGAGATGTTATTGGTTGAAAAGTGTGTTTTTAAAAAATGAATAAGTGAATTAAAATAAAAAAAATTTTATTTTTAGAAAATTATTTTGACGCACCGTGTATAATTTTAATTTAGAATTAATTTAATTAAGGTGTTTATTGAGTTAATTTAATTTAGTTTTATTAGATAACCTAATTGTTTATTTATATTTAAAACAAACCGTATACATTACTTTTGAGTATGTCGGTATATAAAATATTGTAATGTAAATAGTTTTCTGTATTTTAGGTCAAGGTTGTAAGAATTTGCCAGACGGTTTTTGTATAAACTATAGTCACAGATAAAAGTGATAAGAAGTCAATGACCTCATATAAATTACTTGTAAACCTAGGGTTTATGTTAATTAAGGAATGTAACTATGGTTTTAAATTAATGAATAATTAATTGATAATTATTAATGCTAATAAGCTGGTATTGTTTAATTTATGTGCTTTTATAAATATGAAAAAAATATGTTAATTTTAAAATTTTAAGAAAAATTTTCTTCATTGAATGTACCTGTCATACGTTGATTTATGTTTGAATCGCGTATTTAAAATAGTTGTATTCCAGTTAATCTGGGATAATGACATTTATGTAATAAGTTGAATAAGGGTGAAATTTAGATTAGATTGTAAGGTTTCGTAGCTATCTTGTAAAAACAATAGAATTTTAATTGTTTCCGGTGTTATCGTTATGTAAAGGATACTTAAGGGTGATATTTGTATAATTTGATATATTTGGAAATTTAGTCTGGGGGTTCGAGATTAAATTTTTCAAAAGAGCTTCCGGTAAGAATTTGCATAGCGTGGGTGCGTTAATGTTTAGCTCCCAAATTTTTGATAATGTAACTAGAAATTTTAATGTGAACAAAATAAATTGTTGTTATAAGTGACAGTAATAAGGTGTTTTATTATTTAAAGAAAGTTGAGAAAAATCCGTTGAAGAATATAAAAGTTATTGGAAGATTAAAAAGTAAAATTGTGAAGCGTCCTTTCTTTATTGTAAAAATATTAATTTGTGCAAGTATTAAATATTCCAATGGGAAACTAAATTAAAATCTAACTATAATAACCAGTGATCCAAGTAATTAAAGAACAATTTGAAAGTTTCTTCGACAAATAAATTCAATAAATTATAAATTGATAAAAAATGGCGTACCTGAGCACCATCTTATGATAAAAAATAGTTCTGCGAATTTCCGGTTTTTGAGGTGGAGAAATACATCTTGTTGTCAATCGTGCAGATTTGTATTTGACAGATAATATGGAATTAATCTTCTTCGTGTGATATAATAATAAATCTGTAATAATAAAAGTTGAACAGTTATAATTAAAGATAAAAATGCTAAAAATAAATGAAAAATTAAAGTAATAATAAATTGAAAAATATAATTTCTAATAAAAAAAGGGAATTACATACCTGAGAAAAACTGTTATTGAAGATTTTGCTGGAGAACTCATGGTTTAGTATTATCGGACAGGCAGCGTTAGGACAGCACACATCATACCGTGCACAAGCACATCACAGACAGGAAAGAAAAATTGGTTGTATGAGTTAGCTACCATTCAAATACGTGGAAGCGCACGCATCAAAGATTCCGAACTTCAAAGATGAACATTGTAAAAAGATAAGTAATAATTTTCGTGGTGTTTCAATAAAAAAATTTTGTTTTATTTATTATAAATGTACAGAGATGTTTTAAATATTATTTTATGGTGATGTATTTGCGTGTAAATGTAGTAGGTGGTATTCTGGAAATCTGCAATTCATTTTTTTAAATAACCCATCGACAATAGTGAAGCTACATGATGTTCAAGAATTTAAAATTATCCCTGAGATTAAGTACAAGATGAATTTATGTCAATCAATTATTTACATGTCAAAATTTTAATAAGAGTCTCTTGTTTTAAAATAAAATTCCCATGCTTATAAATTTATTTGAAATTTATTTTTTTATGAAAATGCTTAAAACTAAATTAAAACACACAGCATTTAATTATATTAATTTTATTACTGAGCTAGCAAATGTGGGTCAAAAATAAATAATAATTCAAAGTTTACAAAATTTATGATTTTTCAAATGTTTGGAATTTTTAAAAAAAATTAAAAAAAGAATTTTTCAAAATTCTTATTTCACAGCATAATTTATGACGTACCAACGTGGGGCTTTTTAGCAATTAATTTTATTCAAAAATTTAAAAGTAGTATGAATTTCCATAATTCATATTACACAGCATAATTTATGACGATTCCAACGTGGGGCTATTTAATTTTATTTAAGAATTTAATTTTTAATAAGAATTTTAAATATTCTTATTACATAGCATAATTTATGGCTCATCAACGTGGGGCTATTTATATTTATTTTTCTATTAAAAACTTTAAATTAATTAATTATCGTAAAATTATGAAAATGTCTGGATATTTTCAAATACCCAGATACACAGCAATATATATATATATATATATATATATATATATATATATATATATATATATATATATATATATATATATATATATATATATATATATATATATATATATATATATATATATATATATATATATATATATATATATATATATATATATATATATGTCTATTGGTCTTTAGTGCGCTTATTCCATATATCTAATATCCCTTAAAGCGACTTTTTGGCTCTAGCGCGCCGGCGTCATAAAATCCATATACCCAAGAGCACTTGCAGCACTGCGATCTGAACGCCTACTAGTGGCCAACACCAGCGCCTCTACACCGAACTAAATATCTAAATTTCCTAGCAGGTTGCATACTATAAAGGGTAGATATGAAATATAAAACGATTTGTAGACGAATCTATTTCCTAGAGGGTTGCATACTCGAGCGGTCGAAGAAACTGAAGTCTTATGAGATATATTTCTATTATTAAATAATAGTTCTCAAATTTATATCTTAAAAGAAGTATGTATCAAGTTTGAAATTTCACTGCAAACTCTTAGAAGTGCCCATCAAAAAGTAGAGTGTTACAATATTTACGTGATTATTATATGCTCTTTGCTGTTATGCTAAATTAATTATCTTTTTTAATTAGATAGAAAATAGTAAGCGGCATTAAAAACCACTTTTAAAATTTCTTTTTTCTAATAAACGCTAAAATATTTTAAGGACCGACGAGTGCCGTAAGACCCCTAAAATATATTAATTTATGGTGTTTAGTGGGTGTTATTGCCCTTTACTATATTTTGCAGAGGCATTGTATTAAAAATTATTAATTAATTTATTATCTCTTCGTTTTGAGAACCGATTACCGTTACCATCTTACTGAATTTCGTTTTTTGCAGTGAAATATCAAGTTTGAAATTTCACTGCAAACTCTTAGAAGTGCCCATCAAAAAGTAGAGTGTTACAATATTTAAGTGACTATTATATGCTCTTTGCTATTATGCTAGATTAATTATTGTGTAATATTGGAATTACATTAAAAAAACAATAGTAAAGGGCTAATTTTAAAATTTCTTTATTATATTAAATGCTAAGGTATTTTAAACATCTACGAGCGCAGTAGCGCCCTAAAACATACTAATTTATGGCGTTTAGTAGGTTTTATTGCGCCTAATTACATTCAGAAAGGGCATAGTATTAAAAGATATTAACTATTTTACTGTGTATCTTTTCGTTTGAGAACGAATTATCACTTTACTGATTTGTTTATAAGAATTACTTTAAAAAAACAATAATAAAAGACTAATTTTAAAATTTCTCTATTACGTTAAATGCTAAGGTATTTTAAACTTTTACGAGAGCAGCAGCGCTTCTAAAACATATTAATTTATGGCGTTTAGTGGGTGTTATTGCGCCTTACTATTTTTAGAAAAGGCATCGTATTAAAAGATGTTAATTATTTTACTGTGTATCTCTTAGTTTGAGAACGCATTATCATTTTACTGACTTTTTTAAAATTACATTAAAAAAACAAAAGTAACGGGCTAATTATAAATTTCTTTATTATATTGAATGCTAAGGTATTTTAAACATCTACAGGCGCAGTAGCGCCCCTAAAACATAATAATTTATGGCGTTTAGTGGGTGTTATTGCGCCTTACTATTTAGAAAAGGCATTGTATTAGAAGATATTAATTATTTTACTGTGTAGCTCTTCCTTTGAAAACAAATTATCACTTTACTGATTTGTTTATTAGAATTACATTAAAAAAACAATAATAAAAGACTAATTGTAAAATTTCTCAATTATGTTAAAATGCTAAGGTATTTTAAGCTTTTACGAGAGCAGTAGCCCCTCTAAAACATATTAATGTATGGCGTTTAGTGGGTGTTATTGCGCCTTACTATATTTAGAAAAGGCATCGTATTAAAAGATGATAATTATTTTACTGTGTATCTCTTCGTTTGAGAACGGATTATCAGTTTAATGACTTTTTTTATTAGAATTACATAAAAAAAACAATAGTAAAGGGCTAATTTTAAATATTCTTTATTATATTAAATGCTAAGGTATTTTAAACCTCTACGAGCGCAGTAACGCCCCTAAAACATATTAATTTATGGCGTTTAGTAGGTGTTATTGCGCCTAACTATATTTAGAAAAGGCATCATATTAAAAGATACTATTTTTTACTGTGTATCTCTTCGTTTGAGAACGGATTATCATTTTACTGCTAATCATAAATTTCTTTATTATATTAAATGCTAAGGTACTTTAAACATCTACAAGCGCAGTAGCGCTTCTAAAACATAATAATTTATGGCGTTTAGTGGGTGTTATTGCGCCTTACTATACTTAGAAAAGGCATTGTATTAGAAGATATTAATTATTTTACTGTGTACCTCTTCCTTTGAGAACAAAGTATCACTTTACTGATTTGTTTATTAGAATTACATTAAAAAAACAATAATAAAAGTCTAATTGTAAAATTTCTCAATTACGTTAAAATGCTAAGGTATTTTAAGCTTTTGCTAGAGCAGTAGCCCCTCTAAAACATATTAATGTATGGCGTTTAGTGGGTGTTATTGCGCCTTACTATATTTAGAAAAGGCATCGTATTAAAAGATGATAATTATTTTACTGTGTATCTTTTCGTTTGAGAACGGATTATCATTTTACTGACTTTTTTTATTAAAATTACATTAAAAAACAAAAGTAATGGGCTAATCATAAATTTCTTTATTATATTAAATGCTAAGGTACTTTAAACATCTACAAGCGCAGTAGCGCCCCTAAAACATAATAATTTATGGCGTTTAGTAGGTTTTATTGCGCCTAACTATATTCAGAAAGGGCATCGTATTAAAAGATATTAACTATTTTACTGTGTATCTCTTCGTTTGAGAACAAATTATCATTTTAGTGACTTTTCCTTTTCACGAAAATATCATATTTGAAGCTTCCCTGCAAAACCTTTGAAAAACCCATAAAAAGTAAAGTTTTACAATATGTACATGACTATTATTAGCTCTTTGCTATTATGATAGATTTATTGTCTTTTTTCATTAGAATTACATTAAAAAAAATAATGAAAGACAGATTTTCAAATTTCTTTATTACATTAAAGGCTAACGTATTTTAAACATCTACGAGCGCAGTAGCGCCCCTAAAACATAATAATTTATGGCGTGTAGTGGGTGTTATTGCGTCTTACTATATTTAGAAAAGGCATCGTATTAAAAGATACTAATTATTTTACTGTGTACCTCTTCCTTTGAGAACGAATTATCACTTTACTGATGTTTTTATTAGAAGTACATTAAAAAAAACAATAATAAAAGTGTAATTTTAAAATTTCTTTATTACGTTAAAATGCTAAGGTATTTTAAACTTTTACTAGAGCAGTAGCGCCTCTAAAACATATTAATTTATGGCGCTTAGTGGGTGTTATTGCGCCTTACTATATTTAGAAAAGGCATCGTATTAAAAGATGTTAATTATTTTACTGTGTATGTCTTCGTTTGAGAACGAATTATCATTTTACTGAATTTTTTTATTAAAATTACATTAAAAAACAAAAGTAATGGGCTAATCATAAATTTCTTTATTATATTAAATGCTAAGGCACTTTAAACATCTACAAGCGCAGTAGCGCCCCTAAAACATATTAATTTATGGCTTTTAATAGGTGTTATTGCGCTTAACTATATTTAGAAAACGCATCGTATTAAAAGATATTAATTTAATTACTGTGTATCTCTTCGTTTTGAGAACGGATTATCATTTACTGACTTTTTTTATTAGAATTACAATAAAAAACAATAATAGAAGACTAATTTTAAAATTTCTTTATTATATTAAATGCTAAGGTATGTTAAACATCTACGAGCGCAGTAGCGCCCCTAAAACATATTAATTTATGGCGTTTAATAGGTGTTATTGCGCTTAACTATATTTAGCAAAAGCATCGTATTAAAAGATATTAATTTATTTACTGTGTATCTCTTCGTTTTGAGAACGGATTATCATTTTACTGGCTTACCTTTTCACAGAAATATCATAATTGAAACTTCCCTGCAAAACCTTTGAAGTGCCCATGAAAAGTAAAGTGTTACAATATTACATGACTATTATTAGCTCTTTGCTATTATTCTAGATTGTCTTTTGTTTAATTAGAATTACATTAAAAAACGACAGTAAAGAGCTAATTTTAAAATTTCTTTATTATATTATATGCTACGGTATTCTAAACATCTACGAGCGCAGTAGCGGCCCTAAAACATATTAATTTGTGGCGTTAAGTGAGTGTTATTGCGCCTTATTATATTTAGAAAAGGCATCGTATTAAACGATATTAATTATTTTACTGTGTATCTCTTCGTTTGAGAACGGATTATCATTTTAATGACTTTTTTATTAGTATTACATAAAAAAACAATAGTAAAGGGCTAATTTTAAATATTCTTTGTTATATTAAATGCTAAGGTATTTTAAACCTCTACGAGCGCAGTAGCGCCTCTAAAACATATTAATTTATGGCGTTTAGTAGGTGTTATTGCGCCTAACTGTATTTAGAAAAGGCATCGTATTAAAAGATATTATTTTTTACTGTGTATCTCTTCGTTTGAGAACGTATTATCATTTTACTGACTTTTTATAAGAATTACATTAAAAAACAATAGTAAAGGGTTAATTATAAATTTCTTTATTATATTAAATGCTAAGGTGATTTAAACATCTACGAGCGCAGTAGCGCCCCTAAAACATATTAACTTATAGCGTTTAGTGGGTGTTATTGCGCCTTACTATATTTAGAAAAGGCATCGTATTAAAAGATATTAATTATTTTATTGGGTATGTGTTTGTTTCAGAACGGATTATTATTTTACTAATATTCTTTTTTCGCTTAAATGTCATATTTAAAATACCAAATCTCTGACGTACTCATTAAAAGTGGAGTGTTACAATATTTACGTGACTATTATTAGCTCTTTGCCATTACGCTAAATCAGTTGTCTTGTTTTAGTAGAATTACATTAGATCAAAATAACAAACGGCATTAAAAATCAATTTTAAAACTTCTTCTTTCTATTGAACGCTAAAGTATTTTAAACACCGACGAGCGCCGTAGGGCTCCTAAAACATAATATTTTATTGCGTTTAGTAGGTGTTATTGCGCCTTAGCATGTTTGAGGAGTGCAACAAATGCCCTTAGAGGAACAGGGATTACTCACTTTCTCCGCTTTTTAAAGTATCCTGACAATACGGGTTTGCGCATCTGTGATCCCGTTTTGATTCTTAGGTTTGTAAAATAAATTTGACTAAGGTGTCTTACGGCGCTACTGTTAAAAGTTTCTCCCACTTTAATTGCAAACGATAGTTTGCCAGCCAGCTTGGTGATACAACAATGTAAAAAATGTTGTGTAAATTTGCATTAAAAGTATGTGAAATAACCATAATGTAAGTGATTGTGCAGTAAATCCCAAATCAGTGTCTTTAACAACAAAACGTTTGTAAGTACTCTCCGGTACTTCAATCAGTGTTTGCGCCCAATTGGTACTTCATGTAAGTTAGAAGACACATGGCTGAATGTTGATATCCCAAAAACTTTAAAAGTTTATGATACCTATAATCCTAACAAGCAGCATGGAAACTGGAAACATTCTAGTTTGACGACCAAACATTTAAGATTAATCAAAATCAACCCAACCAGTTTCAGAACTTCAAGAAGTTGAAGACAATTCAGAAATGGTTTCACCCCCCAATGAAGAAATAACTATGAATTTCAACAATTGGCAAGCGGTTTCTCTTTATCCTCTTGTGGTGACTCCTGCACTTCACTAAGAGCTAGTAAAATATATCAGCCACACTTTCAACGAACTGCAGATAATTTACAAGAGCTTCCACAGACCAAAAGCGATTTAAAAGAAGCAGAGAATACCAGCACAACTGATTAATCCAAGACAGATTAAACGTCGTCTCCTGTATGAATTTGAAGCCAATGGTGAAAAGATGACAGTTAAATAATAAACAATAAATAGGTACAAGCACTTATCAAACTATTGATTGTTTTTTTTACTTTATACGCATAACATTTTATGATGTAACGTTGTAAGTACAGTTTCAGGTGGGAGCTCGGATGATGGCAATTTCTCCTAAACAATGGGTTTCTTCATTAGATATTGAATCTTCACAAAAACAACCGTTTATATGTAATCCTAATGAAAATAAAACGCCACGTCCACGTAAGAAAAAATATAAATGCAGAGGTAATTTGAGTTCTTAATAATTTGTAATAAAAATAATGATTGTAGATACTTCACTGTTATGGCATTTTGTATAAAACATTAATTTTCTGAATCATAATTGATTAATTGTAATTTTGATGTAGCTAATTAGGTAAATAAAAGCATACTAATCAGCAAAATGCTAATGCTAATTATTTTTTTGTTCATAGACGTGAAAAAACTACAACAATGGACCCCCCCACTCTGTCAACGCTTTAAAGACTTCATTCGGTTTATATATAGCAGAGAACACTGTACCTTCAATGTCATAAATTAGATCAGCAAAATTACAGCAACCAATTTTACGGGTTAGAACTACACCTATGATTAAAACTGCTATCAGCAACATATTAAAGATTATTTAGCTTGTAACCACTTTAGTAGCGGCGCCCTATTATTACTTGTGTTTAACTATATTTCTGATAATTTTCTTAAATAGTTTTGTCTTTTTAAAGCATTTTACGTTGTGTACAGGGTGGTTCATTTTATACTAATTATGCTGGTATGTGACATATTTCAAGAAAGGCACTTCTTAAAAGGCACTGTAATTGATTTGTCTTTCAAAAATCAAAAATCTGCCAAGATGCCTGTGTTGGGAGTTTTACCCAGGGTACTATTTTTGCATTTTTACATAAATTGTTTTGTATATGAAGTCATTACAATTAAATGTTTACACCGTTCTGTTGCCTGCTTGTATGTTTGTGTTAAAATACTTTTATTTTAATGTTAACTTTCTTATTGGGTACCAACATTTTTTATAAGCATTAGAGTGCTTTGATGATGATACAAAATTTGTCAATATAACAAATCTGTCGATCATCATCATTAATCTCTTGTATTATTATATTATATTGCTGTAACATATTAAAAGTAGACATTCCAAACAGATTTTTAGGTTTAACTTATATAATCATTAAACAATTAATTTAGTCTTGTGAATTTTATATTAATGTATAGTTTGTAATTATTTCAAATAAATATTTTTGCACCTTCAAATAAATAACAATATTGTAAAAGAGCCATTTTTTGATTTTATTACTGCTACAGATTATAGTCTAAATTTATTTGCAGATTGATGTGAAGACGAAATTATAAAGTAGTACAAGAAGTATTATATGCACATGTATGTAAGAGTAATTTTCCAAGAAAACGCCTTTGTGCTTT
>CATVIB010000361.1:0-48656 GCA_958336395.1 Ctenicera cuprea
AATTACAATTACAATTACAATTACAATTACAATTACAATTACAATTACAATTACAATTACAATTACAATTACAATTACAATTACAATTACAATTACAATTACAATTACAATTACAATTACAATTACAATTACAATTACAATTACAATTACAATTACAATTACAATTACAATTACAATTACAATTACAATTACAATTACAATTACAATTACAATTACAATTACAATTACAATTACAATTACAATTACAATTACAATTACAATTACAATTACAATTACAATTACAATTACAATTACAATTACAATTACAATTACAATTACAATTACAATTACAATTACAATTACAATTACAATTACAATTACAATTACAATTACAATTACAATTACAATTACAATTACAATTACAATTACAATTACAATTACAATTACAATTACAATTACAATTACAATTACAATTACAATTACAATTACAATTACAATTACAATTACAATTACAATTACAATTACAATTACAATTACAATTACAATTACAATTACAATTACAATTACAATTACAATTACAATTACAATTACAATTACAATTACAATTACAATTACAATTACAATTACAATTACAATTACAATTACAATTACAATTACAATTACAATTACAATTACAATTACAATTACAATTACAATTACAATTACAATTACAATTACAATTACAATTACAATTACAATTACAATTACAATTACAATTACAATTACAATTACAATTACAATTACAATTACAATTACAATTACAATTACAATTACAATTACAATTACAATTACAATTACAATTACAATTACAATTACAATTACAATTACAATTACAATTACAATTACAATTACAATTACAATTACAATTACAATTACAATTACAATTACAATTACAATTACAATTACAATTACAATTACAATTACAATTACAATTACAATTACAATTACAATTACAATTACAATTACAATTACAATTACAATTACAATTACAATTACAATTACAATTACAATTACAATTACAATTACAATTACAATTACAATTACAATTACAATTACAATTACAATTACAATTACAATTACAATTACAATTACAATTACAATTACAATTACAATTACAATTACAATTACAATTACAATTACAATTACAATTACAATTACAATTACAATTACAATTACAATTACAATTACAATTACAATTACAATTACAATTACAATTACAATTACAATTACAATTACAATTACAATTACAATTACAATTACAATTACAATTACAATTACAATTACAATTACAATTACAATTACAATTACAATTACAATTACAATTACAATTACAATTACAATTACAATTACAATTACAATTACAATTACAATTACAATTACAATTACAATTACAATTACAATTACAATTACAATTACAATTACAATTACAATTACAATTACAATTACAATTACAATTACAATTACAATTACAATTACAATTACAATTACAATTACAATTACAATTACAATTACAATTACAATTACAATTACAATTACAATTACAATTACAATTACAATTACAATTACAATTACAATTACAATTACAATTACAATTACAATTACAATTACAATTACAATTACAATTACAATTACAATTACAATTACAATTACAATTACAATTACAATTACAATTACAATTACAATTACAATTACAATTACAATTACAATTACAATTACAATTACAATTACAATTACAATTACAATTACAATTACAATTACAATTACAATTACAATTACAATTACAATTACAATTACAATTACAATTACAATTACAATTACAATTACAATTACAATTACAATTACAATTACAATTACAATTACAATTACAATTACAATTACAATTACAATTACAATTACAATTACAATTACAATTACAATTACAATTACAATTACAATTACAATTACAATTACAATTACAATTACAATTACAATTACAATTACAATTACAATTACAATTACAATTACAATTACAATTACAATTACAATTACAATTACAATTACAATTACAATTACAATTACAATTACAATTACAATTACAATTACAATTACAATTACAATTACAATTACAATTACAATTACAATTACAATTACAATTACAATTACAATTACAATTACAATTACAATTACAATTACAATTACAATTACAATTACAATTACAATTACAATTACAATTACAATTACAATTACAATTACAATTACAATTACAATTACAATTACAATTACAATTACAATTACAATTACAATTACAATTACAATTACAATTACAATTACAATTACAATTACAATTACAATTACAATTACAATTACAATTACAATTACAATTACAATTACAATTACAATTACAATTACAATTACAATTACAATTACAATTACAATTACAATTACAATTACAATTACAATTACAATTACAATTACAATTACAATTACAATTACAATTACAATTACAATTACAATTACAATTACAATTACAATTACAATTACAATTACAATTACAATTACAATTACAATTACAATTACAATTACAATTACAATTACAATTACAACAATTACAATTACAATTACAATTACAATTAATACAATTACAATTACAATTACAATTACAATTACAATTACAATTACAATTACAATTACAATTACAATTACAATTACAATTACAATTACAATTACAATTACAATTACAATTACAATTACAATTACAATTACAATTACAATTACAATTACAATTACAATTACAATTACAATTACAATTACAATTACAATTACAATTACAATTACAATTACAATTACAATTACAATTACAATTACAATTACAATTACAATTACAATTACAATTACAATTACAATTACAATTACAATTACAATTACAATTACAATTACAATTACAATTACAATTACAATTACAATTACAATTACAATTACAATTACAATTACAATTACAATTACAATTACAATTACAATTACAATTACAATTACAATTACAATTACAATTACAATTACAATTACAATTACAATTACAATTACAATTACAATTACAATTACAATTACAATTACAATTACAATTACAATTACAATTACAATTACAATTACAATTACAATTACAATTACAATTACAATTACAATTACAATTACAATTACAATTACAATTACAATTACAATTACAATTACAATTACAATTACAATTACAATTACAATTACAATTACAATTACAATTACAATTACAATTACAATTACAATTACAATTACAATTACAATTACAATTACAATTACAATTACAATTACAATTACAATTACAATTACAATTACAATTACAATTACAATTACAATTACAATTACAATTACAATTACAATTACAATTACAATTACAATTACAATTACAATTACAATTACAATTACAATTACAATTACAATTACAATTACAATTACAATTACAATTACAATTACAATTACAATTACAATTACAATTACAATTACAATTACAATTACAATTACAATTACAATTACAATTACAATTACAATTACAATTACAATTACAATTACAATTACAATTACAATTACAATTACAATTACAATTACAATTACAATTACAATTACAATTACAATTACAATTACAATTACAATTACAATTACAATTACAATTACAATTACAATTACAATTACAATTACAATTACAATTACAATTACAATTACAATTACAATTACAATTACAATTACAATTACAATTACAATTACAATTACAATTACAATTACAATTACAATTACAATTACAATTACAATTACAATTACAATTACAATTACAATTACAATTACAATTACAATTACAATTACAATTACAATTACAATTACAATTACAATTACAATTACAATTACAATTACAATTACAATTACAATTACAATTACAATTACAATTACAATTACAATTACAATTACAATTACAATTACAATTACAATTACAATTACAATTACAATTACAATTACAATTACAATTACAATTACAATTACAATTACAATTACAATTACAATTACAATTACAATTACAATTACAATTACAATTACAATTACAATTACAATTACAATTACAATTACAATTACAATTACAATTACAATTACAATTACAATTACAATTACAATTACAATTACAATTAAATTACAATTACAATTACAATTACAATTACAATTACAATTACAATTACAATTACAATTACAATTACAATTACAATTACAATTACAATTACAATTACAATTACAATTACAATTACAATTACAATTACAATTACAATTACAATTACAATTACAATTACAATTACAATTACAAGTAACAATTACAATTACAATTACAATTACAATTACAATTACAATTACAATTACAATTACAATTACAATTACAATTACAATTACAATTACAATTACAATTACAATTACAATTACAATTACAATTACAATTACAATTACAATTACAATTACAATTACAATTACAATTACAATTACAATTACAATTACAATTACAATTACAATTACAATTACAATTACAATTACAATTACAATTACAATTACAATTACAATTACAATTACAATTACAATTACAATTACAATTACAATTACAATTACAATTACAATTACAATTACAATTACAATTACAATTACAATTACAATTACAATTACAATTACAATTACAATTACAATTACAATTACAATTACAATTACAATTACAATTACAATTACAATTACAATTACAATTACAATTACAATTACAATTACAATTACAATTACAATTACAATTACATTTACAACTATAATTACAATTACAATTACAATTACAATTACAATTACAATTACAATTACAATTACAATTACAATTACAATTACAATTACAATTACAATTACAATTACAATTACAATTACAATTACAATTACAATTACAAATACAATTACAATTACAATTACAATTACAATTACAATTACAATTACAATTACAATTACAATTACAATTACAATTACAATCTTCAACCTTCAACCCCTCAACCCTTCAACCCCTCAACTTTCAACCTTCAACCCCTCAACTTTCAACTTTCAACCTTCAACTCCTCAACCTGCAACCTTCAACCTGTCAGACTTCAACATTTAACTCCTCAACCTTCAACCCCTCAACCCCTCAGCCTCCAACCTTCAACTCCTCAACCTTCAACCTTCAACCTCTCAGACTTCAACATTTAACTCCTTAACCTTCAACCCCTCAACCCCTCAACCACCAAACTTCAACCCCTCAACCTTCAACATTCAACATTTAACCCCTGCACCTTTAACCTTCCACCCGTTAACCTTCAACCTTCAACCTTCAACCCCTCAACCTGCAACCTTCAACCTCTCAACCTTCAACCTTTAACTCCTCAACCTTCAACCTTCAACCCCTCAACCCTTCAACCTATAACCTTCAACCCCTCAACCTTCAACCTTCAACCCTCAACTTTCAACCTTCAACCGTCCACTCCTCAACCTGCAACCTTCAACCTCTCAGACTTCAACATTTAACTCCTCAACCTTCAACCTCCAACCTTCAACCCCTCAACCTTCAACCTTCAACTCCTTCAACCTTCAACCTTTAACCCCTCAACCTTCGACCTTCAACCTTCAACCCCTCAACCTTCAACCTTCAACTCCTTCAACCTTCAACCTTTAACCTTCAACCCCTCAACTTTCAACCTTCAAATCCTTCAACCTTCAACCTTCAACCCCTCAACCTTCATCCTTCAACCCCTCAACCTTCAACCTTCAACCCCTCAACCTTCAACCTTCAACTCCTTCAACCTTCAACCTTTAACCTTCAACCCCTCAACTTTCAACCTTCAAATCCTTCAACCTTCAACCTTCAACCCCTCAACCTTCATCCTTCAACCCCTCAACCTTCAACCTTCAACTCCTTCAACCTTCAATCTTTAACCCCTCAACCTTCGATCTTCAACCCCTTAACCTTCAACCTTTAACCACACGACCTTCAACCTTCATCCTTCAAGCCCTCAACTTTCAACCTTCAACCACCCAACCATTTATCTTTAACCCCTCAACCTTCGACCTTCAACCCCTTAACCTTTAACTTTCAAACTCTCAACCTTCATCCTTCTACCCCTCAACCTGTAACCTTCAACCAGTCAACCTTCAATCTTCAGTCCCTCAACTTTCAATCTTCAACTCCACAAACTTCAACCTTCAACCCCTCAACCATCAACCTTCAACTTCTCAACCTTCAACCTTCAACCCCTCAACCTTCAACTCCTAAACCCCCAACCTTAAACACCTCAACCTTCAACCTTCAAGCCCTCAACCTTCAACCTTCAACTCTCCAACATTCAGTCCCTCAACCTTCAACCTTCAACCACTTAACCTTTATCCTTCAACCTCTGAACCTTCATCCCTCAACCTTCAACCCCTCAATATTCAACCCCTTAACCTTCAACCTTCAACTTCCCAACCTTCAACTTTCAAGCCCTCAACCTTCAACCTTCAACCCCTCTAACTTCAACCTTCCACCCCTCAACCTTTAACCCATCAACCTTTAACCTTCAACCCCTCAACCTTCAACCTTCAACTTCTCAACCTTCAACCTTCAACCCCTCAACCTTCAACATTCAACTCCTCAACCTTCAACCTTCAACCCCTCAACGTTCAACCTCCAACCTTCAACCCCTCAACCTTCAACCTTCAACTCCTTGAACCCCTCAACCTGCACCCTTCAACCTCTCAACCTTCAACCTTTAACTCCTCAACCTTCAACCTTCAACCCCTCAACCCTTCAACCTATAACCTTCAACCCCTCAACTTTCAACCTTCAACCTTCAACCCCTCAACCTGCAACCTTCAACCTCTCAACCTTCAACCTTTAACTCCTCAACCTTCAACCTTCAACCCCTCAACCCTTCAACCTATAACCTTCAACCCCTCAACCTTCAACCTTCAACCCTCAACTTTCAACCTTCAACCGTCCACTCCTCAACCTGCAACCTTCAACCTCTCAGACTTCAACATTTAACTCCTCAACCTTCAACCTCCACCCTTCAACCCCTCAACCTTCAACCTTCAACTCCTTCAACCTTCAACCTTTAACCCCTCAACCTTCGACCTTCAACCTTCAACCCCTCAACCTTCAACCGTCAACTCCTTCAACCTTCAACCTTTAAACTTCAACCCCTCAACTTTCAACCTTCAAATCCTTCAACCTTCAACCTTCAACCCCTCAACCTTCATCCTTCAACCCCTCAACGTTCAACCTTCAACCCCTCAACGTTCAACCTCCAACTTTCAACCCCTCAACCTTCAACCTTCAACTCCTTCAACCTTCAACCTTTAACCCCTCAACCTTCGATCTTCAACCCCTTAACCTTCAACCTTTAACCACACGACCTTCAACCTTCATCCTTCAAGCCCTCAACTTTCAACCTTCAACCACCCAACCATTTATCTTTAACCCCTCAACCTTCGACCTTCAACCCCTTAACCTTTAACTTTCAAACCCTCAACCTTCATCCTTCTACCCCTCAACCTGTAACCTTCAACCAGTCAACCTTCAATCTTCAGTCCCTCAACTTTCAATCTTCAACCCCACAAACTTCAACCTTCAACCCCTCAACCATCAACCTTCAACTTCTCAACCTTCAACCTTCAACCCCTCAACCTTCAACTCCTAAACCCCCAACCTTAAACACCTCAACCTTCAACCTTCAAGCCCTCAACCTTCAACCTTCAACTCCCCAACATTCAGTCCCTCAACCTTCAACCTTCAACCACTTAACCTTTATCCTTCAACCTCTGAACCTTCATCCTTCAACCTTCAACCCCTCAATCTTCAACCTTCAACCCCTCAATATTCAACCCCTTAACCTTCAACCTTCAACTTCCCAACCTTCAACTTTCAAGCCCTCAACCTTCAACCTTCAACCCCTCTAACTTCAACCTTCAACCCCTCAACCTTTAACCCATCAACCTTTAACCTTCAACCCCTCAACCTTCAACCTTCAACCCCTCAACCTTCAACCTTCAACCCCTCAACCTTCAACCTTCAACTCCTCAACCTTCAACCTTCAACCCCTCAACGTTCAACCTCCAACCTTCAACCCCTCAACCTTCAACCTTCAACTCCTTCAACCCCTCAACCTGCACCCTTCAACCTCTCACCTTCAACCTTTAACTTCTCAACCTTCAATCTTCAACCCCTCAACCCTTCAACCTATAACCTTCAACCCCTCAACTTTCAACCTTCAACCCCTCAACTTTCAACTTTCAACCTTCAACTCCTCAACCTGCAACCTTCAACCTGTCAGACTTCAACATTTAACTCCTCAACCTTCAACCCCTCAACCCCTCAGCCGCCAACCTTCAACTCCTCAACCTTCAACCTTCAACCTCTCAGACTTCAACATTTAACTCCTTAACCTTCAACCCCTCAACCCCTCAACCTCCAACCTTCAACCCCTCAACCTTCAACATTCAACATTTAACCCCTGCACCTTTAACCTTCCACCCGTTAACATTCAACCTTCAACCTTCAACCCCTCAACCTGCAACCTTCAACCTCTCAACCTTCAACCTTTAACTCCGCAACCTTCAACCTTCAACCCCTCAACCCTTCAACCTATAACCTTCAACCCCTCAACCTTCAACCTTCAACCCTCAACTTTCAACCTTCAACCGTCCACTCCTCAACCTGCAACCTTCAACCTCTCAGACTTCAACATTTAACTCCTCAACCTTCAACCTCCAACCTTCAACTCCTTCAACCTTCAACCTTTAACCCCTCAACCTTCGACCTTCAACCTTCAACCCCTCAACCTTCAACCTTCAACTCCTTCAACCTTTAACCTTTAACCTTCAACCCCTCAACTTTCAACCTTCAAATCCTTCAACCTTCAACCTTCAACCCCTCAACCTTCATCCTTAAAGCCCTCAACTTTCAACCTTCAACCACCCAACCATTTATCTTTAACCCCTCAACCTTCGACCTTCAACCCCTTAACCTTTAACTTTCAAACCCTCAACCTTCATCCTTCTACCCCTCAACCTGTAACCTTCAACCAGTCAACCTTCAATCTTCAGTCCCTCAACTTTCAATCTTCAACCCCACAAACTTCAACCTTCAACCCCTCAACCATCAACCTTCAACTTCTCAACCTTCAACCTTCAACCCCTCAACCTTCAACTCCTAAACCCCCAACCTTAAACACCTCAACCTTCAACCTTCAAGCCCTCAACCTTCAACCTTCAACTCCCCAACATTCAGTCCCTCAACCTTCAACCTTCAACCACTTAACCTTTATCCTTCAACCTCTGAACCTTCATCCTTCAACCTTCAACCCCTCAATCTTCAACCTTCAACCCCTCAATATTCAACCCCTTAACCTTCAACCTTCAACTTCCCAACCTTCAACTTTCAAGCCCTCAACCTTCAACCTTCAACCCCTCTAACTTCAACCTTCAACCCCTCAACCTTTAACCCATCAACCTTTAACCTTCAACCCCTCAACCTTCAACCTTCAACCCCTCAACCTTCAACCTTCAACCCCTCAACCTTCAACCTTCAACTCCTCAACCTTCAACCTTCAACCCCTCAACGTTCAACCTCCAACCTTCAACCCCTCAACCTTCAACCTTCAACTCCTTCAACCCCTCAACATGCACCCTTCAACCTCTCAACCTTCAACCTTTAACTTCTCAACCTTCAATCTTCAACCCCTCAACCCTTCAACCTATAACCTTCAACCCCTCAACTTTCAACCTTCAACCCCTCAACTTTCAACTTTCAACCTTCAACTCCTCAACCTGCAACCTTCAACCTGTCAGACTTCAACATTTAACTCCTCAACCTTCAACCCCTCAACCCCTCAGCCTCCAACCTTCAACTCCTCAACCTTCAACCTTCAACCTCTCAGACTTCAACATTTAACTCCTTAACCTTCAACCCCTCAACCCCTCAACCCCTCAACCTCCAACCTTCAACCCCTCAACCTTCAACATTCAACATTTAACCCCTGCACCTTTAACCTTCCACCCGTTAACATTCAACCTTCAACCTTCAACCCCTCAACCTGCAACCTTCAACCTCTCAACCTTCAACCTTTAACTCCGCAACCTTCAACCTTCAACCCCTCAACCCTTCAACCTATAACCTTCAACCCCTCAACCTTCAACCTTCAACCCTCAACTTTCAACCTTCAACCGTCCACTCCTCAACCTGCAACCTTCAACCTCTCAGACTTCAACATTTAACTCCTCAACCTTCAACCTCCAACCTTCAACTCCTTCAACCTTCAACCTTTAACCCCTCAACCTTCGACCTTCAACCTTCAACCCCTCAACCTTCAACCTTCAACTCCTTCAACCTTTAACCTTTAACCTTCAACCCCTCAACTTTCAACCTTCAAATCCTTCAACCTTCAACCTTCAACCCCTCAACCTTCATCCTTCAAGCCCTCAACTTTCAACCTTCAACCACCCAACCATTTATCTTTAACCCCTCAACCTTCGACCTTCAACCCCTTAACTTTAACTTTCAAACCCTCAACCTTCATCCTTCTACCCCTCAACCTGTAACCTTCAACCAGTCAACCTTCAAACTTCAGTCCCTCAACTTTCAATCTTCAACCCCACAAACTTCAACCTTCAACCCCTCAACCATCAACCTTCTACTTCTCAACCTTCAACCTTCAACCCCTCAACCTTCAACTCCTAAACCCCCAAACCTTAAACACCTCAACCTTCAACCTTCAAGCCCTCAACCTTCAACCTTCAACTCCCCAACATTCAGTCCCTCAACCTTCAACCTTCAACCACTTAACCTTTATCCTTCAACCTCTGAACCTTCATCCTTCAACCTTCAACCCCTCAATCTTCAACCTTCAACCCCTCAATATTCAACCCCTTAACCTTCAACCTTCAACTTCCCAACCTTCAACTTTCAATCCCTCAACCTTCAACCTTCAACCCCTCTAACTTCAACCTTCAACCCCTCAACCTTTAACCCATCAACCTTTAACCTTCAACCCCTCAACCTTCAACCTTCAACCCCTCAACCTTCAACCTTCAACCTTCAACCCCTCAACCTTCAACCTTCAACTCCTCAACCTTCAACCTTCAACCCCTCAACGTTCAACCTCCAACCTTCAACCCCTCAACCTTCAACGTTCAACTCCTTCAACCTTCAACCTTTAACCCCTCAACCTTCGACCTTCAACCTTCAACCCCTCAACCTTCAACCTTCAACTCCTTCAACCTTCAACCTTTAACCTTCAACCCCTCAACTTTCAACGTTCAACTCCTTCAACCTTCAACCTTCAACCCCTCAACCTTCATCCTTCAACCCCTCAACTTTCAACTCCTAAACCTCCAACCTTAAACACCTCAACCTTCAACCTTCAAGCCCTCAACCTTCAACCTTCAACTCCCCAACATTCAGTCCCTCAACCTTCTACCTTCAACCACTTAACCTTTAACCTTCAACCTCTCAACCTTCGACATTCAACATTTAGCCCCTGCACCTTTAACCTTCCACCCGTTAACCTTCAACATTCAACATTTAACCCCTGCACCTTTAACTTTCCACCCGTTAACCTTCAACCTTCAACCTTCAACCCCTCAACCTGCACCCTTCAACCTCTCAACCTTCAACCTTTAACTCCTCAACCTTCAACCTTCAACCCATCAACCCTTCAACCTATAACCTTCAACTCCTCAACTTTCAACCTTCAACCCCTCAACTTTCAACTTTCAACCTTCAACTCCTCAACCTGCAACCTTCAACCTGTCAGACTTCAACATTTAACTCCTCAACCTTCAACCCCTCAACCCCTCAGCCACCAACCTTCAACTCCTCAACCTTCAACCTTCAACCTCTCAGACTTTAACATTTAACTCCTCAACCTTCAACTCCTCAACCCCTCAGCCACCAACCTTCAACCCCTCAACCTTCAACATTCAACATTTAACCCCTGCACCTTTAACCTTCCACCCGTTAACCTTCAACCTTCAACCTTCAACCCTCAACTTTCAACCTTCAACCGTCAACTCCTCAACCTGCAACCTTCAACCTCTCAGACTTCAACATTTAACTCCTCAACCTTCAACCGCTCAACCCCTCAGCCTCCAACCTTCAACCCCTCAACCTTCAACATTCAACATATAACCCCTGTACCTTTAACCTTCCACCCGTTAACCTACAACCTTCAATCCTTTAACCTTCAACCTCTCAACCTTCAACGTTCAACCCCTCAACCTTCAACCCCTCAACTTTCAACGTTCAACTCCTTCAACCTTCAACCTTCAACCCCTCAACCTTCATCCTTCAACCCCTCAACTTTCAACTCCTAAACCTCCAACCTTAAACACCTCAACCTTCAACCTTCAAGCCCTCAACCTTCAACCTTCAACTCCCCAACATTCAGTCCCTCAACCTTCTACCTTCAACCACTTAACCTTTAACCTTCAACCTCTCAACCTTCGACATTCAACATTTAGCCCCTGCACCTTTAACCTTCCACCCGTTAACCTTCAACATTCAACATTTAACCCCTGCACCTTTAACTTTCCACCCGTTAACCTTCAACCTTCAACCTTCAACCCCTCAACCTGCACCCTTCAACCTCTCAACCTTCAACCTTTAACTCCTCAACCTTCAACCTTCAACCCATCAACCCTTCAACCTATAACCTTCAACTCCTCAACTTTCAACCTTCAACCCCTCAACTTTCAACTTTCAACCTTCAACTCCTCAACCTGCAACCTTCAACCTGTCAGACTTCAACATTTAACTCCTCAACCTTCAACCCCTCAACCCCTCAGCCACCAACCTTCAACTCCTCAACCTTCAACCTTCAACCTCTCAGACTTTAACATTTAACTCCTCAACCTTCAACTCCTCAACCCCTCAGCCACCAACCTTCAACCCCTCAACCTTCAACATTCAACATTTAACCCCTGCACCTTTAACCTTCCACCCGTTAACCTTCAACCTTCAACCTTCAACCCTCAACTTTCAACCTTCAACCGTCAACTCCTCAACCTGCAACCTTCAACCTCTCAGACTTCAACATTTAACTCCTCAACCTTCAACCGCTCAACCCCTCAGCCTCCAACCTTCAACCCCTCAACCTTCAACATTCAACATATAACCCCTGTACCTTTAACCTTCCACCCGTTAACCTACAACCTTCAATCCTTTAACCTTCAACCTCTCAACCTTCAACGTTCAACCCCTCAACCTTCAACCTTCAACCTTTCAACCTTCAACCTTCAACTTTCAACCTTCAACCCCTCAACCTGCAACCTTCAACCTCTCAACCTTCAACCTTTAACTCCTCAACTTTCAACCTTACACCCCTCAACTTTCAAATTTCAACCTTCAACTCCTCAACCTGCAACCTTCAACCTCTCAGACTTCAACATTTAACTCCTCAACCTTCAACCCCTCAACCCCTCAGCCTCCAACCTTCAACCCCTCAACCTTCAACATTCAACATTTAACCCCTGCACCTTTAACCTTCCACCCGTTAACCTTCAACCTTCAATCCTTCAACCTTCAACCTCTCATTCTTCAACGTCCAACCCCTCAACCTTCAACCTTCAACCCCTCAGCTTTCAACCTTAAATCTTCAACCTTCAACCCCTCAACCTGCAACTTTCAACCTCTCAACCTCCAACCTATAACTCTTCAACCTTCAACCTTCAACCCCTCAACCCTTCAACCTATAACCTTCAACCCCTAAACCTTCAACCTTCAACCCCTCAACTTTCAACTTTCAACCTTCAACTCCTCAACCTGCAACAATCAACCTCTCAGACTTCAACATTTAACTCCTCAACCTCAAACACTCATCCCCTCAGCCTCCAACCTTCAACCTTTCAACCTTCAACATTCAACATTTAACCCCTGCACCTTTAACCTTCCACCCGTTAACCTTCAACCTTCAACCTTCAACCCCTCAACCTGCAACTTTCAACCTCTCAACCTTCAACCTTTAACTCCTCAACCTTCAACCTTCAACACTCAACCCTTCAACCTATAACCTTCAACCCCTCAACCTTCAACCTTCAACCCCTCAACGTTCAACCTCCAACCTTCAACCCCTCAACCTTCAACCTTCAACTCCTTTAACCTTTAACCCCTCAACCTTCGACCTTCAACCTTCAACCCTCAACCTTCAACCTTCAACTCCTTCAACCTTCAACCTTTAACCTTCAACCCCTCAACTTTCAACCTTCAACTCATTCAACCTTCAACCTTCAACCCCTCAACCTTCATCCTTCAACCCCTCAACCTTCAACCTTCAACCCCTCAACGTTCTACCTCCAACCTTCAACCACTCAACCTTCATCCTTCAACTCCTTCAACCTTCAACCTTTAACCCCTCAACCTTCGATCTTCAACCCCTTAACCTTCAACTTTTAACCACACGACCTTCAACCTTCATCCTTCAAGCCCTCAACTTTCAACCTTCAACCACCCAACCATTTATCTTTAACCCCTCAACCTTCGACCTTCAACCCCTTAACCTTTAACTTTCAAACCCTCAACCTTCATCCTTCTACCCCTCAACCTGTAACCTTCAACCAGTCAACCTTCAATCTTCAGTCCCTCAACTTTCAATCTTCAACCCCACAAACTTCAACCTTCAACCCCTCAACCATCAACCTTCAACTTCTCAACCTTCAACCTTCAACCCCTCAACTTTCAACTATTAAACCTCCAACCTTAAACACCTCAACCTTCAACCTTCAAGCCCTCAACCTTCAACCTTCAACTCCCCAACATTCAGTCCCTCAACCTTCAACCTTCAACCACTTAACCTTTAACCTTCAACCTCTGAACCTTCATCCTTCAACCTTCAACCCCTCAATCTTCAACCTTCAACCCCTCAATATTCAACCCCTTAACCTTCAACCTTCAACTTCCCAACCTTCAACTTTCAAGCCCTCAACCTTCAACCTTCAACTCCTCTAACTTCAACCTTCAACCCCTCAACCTTCAACCCATCAACCTTTAACCTTCAACCCCTCAACCTTCAACCTTCAACCCCTCAACCTTCAAGCTTCAACCCCTCAACCTTCAACCTTCAACTCCTCAACCTTCAACCTTCAACCCCTCAATGTTCAACCTCCAACTTTCAACCCCTCAACCTTCAACCTTCAACTCCTTCATCCTTCAATTTTTAACCCCTCAACCTTCGACCTTCAACCTTCAACCCCTCAACCTTCAACCTTCAACTCCTTCAACCTTCAACCGTTAACCTTCAACCCCTCAACTTTCAACCTTCAACTCCTTCAACCTTCAACCCCTCAACCTTCATCCTTCAACCCCTCAACCTTCAACCTTCAACCCCTTAACGTTCAACCTCCAACCTTCAACCCCTCAACCTTCAACCTTCAACTGCTTCAACCTTCAACCTTTAACCATTCAACCTTCGACCTTCAACCTTCAACCCCTCAACCTTCAACTTTCAACTCCTTCAACCTTCAACCTTTAACCTTCAACCGTTCAACTTTCAACCTTCAAATCCTTCAACCTTCAACCTTCAACCCCTCAACCTTCATCCTTCAACCCCTCAACCTTCAACCTTCAACCCCTCAACCTTCATCCTTCAACCCCTCAACGTTCAACTTCCGACCTTCAACCCCTCAACCTTCAGCCTTAAACTCCTTCAACCTTCAACCTTTAACCCCTCAACCTTCGACCTTCAACCTTCAACGCCTCAACCTTCAACTTTCAACTCCTTCAACGTTCAACCTTTAACCTTCAACCCCTCAACTTTCAACCTTCAAATCCTTCAACCTTCAACCTTCAACCCCTCAACCTTCATCCTTCAACCCCTCAACCTTCAACCTTCAACCCCTCAACCTTCATCCTTCAACCCCTCAACGTTCAACCTCCAACCTTCAACCCCTCAACCTTCAACATTCAACTCCTTCAATCTTCAACCTTTAACCCCTCAACCTTCGACCTTCAACCTTCAACCCCTCAACCTTCAACCTTCAACTCCTTCAACTTTCAACCATTAACCTTCAACCCCTCAACTTTCAACCTTCAACTCCTTCAACCTTCAACCTTCAACCCCTCAACCTTCATCCTTCAACCCCTCAACCTTCAACCTTCAACCCCTCAAGTTCAACCTCCAACCTTCAACCCCTCAACCTTCAACCTTCAACTCCTTCAACCTTCAACCTTTAACCCCTCAACCTTCGATCTTCAACCTCTTAACCTTCAACCTTCAACCCCTCAACGTTCAACCTCCAACCTTCAACCCCTCAACCTTCAACCTTCAACTCCTTCAACCTTCAACCTTTAACCCCTCAACCTTCGATCTTCAACCCCTTAACCTTCAACCTTTAACCACACGACCTTCAACCTTCATCCTTCAAGCCCTCAACTTTCAACCTTCAACCTCCCAACCATTTATCTTTAACCCCTCAACATTCGACCTTCAACCCCTTAACCTTTAACTTTCAAACCCTCAACCTTCATCCTTCTACCCCTCAACCTGTAACCTTCAACCAGTCAACCTTCAATCTTCAGTCCCTCAACTTTCAATCTTCAACCCCACAAACTTCAACCTTCAACCCCTCAACCATCAACCTTCAACTTCTCAATCTTCAACCTTCAACCCCGCAACCTTCAACTCCTAAACCTCCAACCTTAAACACCTCAACCTTCAACCTTCAAGCCCTCAACCTTCAACCTTCAACTCCCCAACATTCAGTCCCTCAACCTTCAACCTTCAACCACTTAACCTTTAACCTTCAACCTCTGAACCTTCATCCTTCAACCTTCAACCCCTCAATCTTCAACCTTCAACCCCTCAATATTCAACCCCTTAACCTTCAACCTTCAACTTTCCAACCTTCAACTTTCAAGCCCTCAACCTTCAACCTTCAACCCCTCTAACTTCAACCTTCATCCCCTCAACCTTCAACCCATCAACCTTTAACCTTCAACCCCTCAACCTTCAACCTTCAACCCCTCAACCTTCAACCTTCAACCCCTCAACCTTCAACCTTCAACTCCTCAACTTTCAACCTTCAACCCCTCAACGTTCAACCTCCAACCTTCAACCCCTCAACCTTCAACCTTCAACTCCTTCAACTTTCAACCTTTAACCCCTCAACCTTCGACCTTCAACCTTCAACCCCTCAACCTTCAACCTTCAACTCCTTCAACCTTCAACCTTTAACATTCAACCCCTCAACTTTCAACCTTCAACTCCTTCAACCTTCAACCTTCAACCCCTCAACCTTCATCTTTCAACCCCTCAACCTTCAACCTTCAACCCCTCAACGTTCAACCTCCAACCTTCAACCCCTCAACCTTCACTCTTCAACTCCTTCAACCTTCAACCTTTAACCATTCAACCTTCGACCTTCAACCTTCAACCCCTCAACCTTCAACTTTCAACTAGTTCAACCTTCAACCCCTCAACTTTCAACCTTCAAATCCTTCAACCTTCAACCTTCAACCCCTCAACCGTCATCCTTCAACCCCTCAACCTTCAACCTTCAACCCCTCAACCTTCATCCTTCAACCCCTCAACGTTCAACCTCCAACCTTCAACCCCTCAACCTTCAATCTTCAAATCCTTCAACCTTCAACCTTTAACCCCTCAACCTTCGACCTTCAACCTTCAACCCCTCAACCTTCAACTTTCAACTCCTTCAACCTTCAACCTTTAACCTTCAACCCCTCAACTTTCAACCTTCATCCTTCAACCCCTCAACCTTCAACCTTCAACCCCTCAACCTTCATCCTTCAACCCCTCAACGTTCAACCTCCAACCTTCAACCCCTCAACCTTCAACCTTCAACACCTTCAACCTTCAACCTTTAACCCCTCAACCTTCGACCTTCAACCTTCAACCCCTCAACCTTCAACCTTCAACTCCTTCAACTTTCAACCTTTAACCTTCAACCCCTCAACTTTCAACCTTCAACTCCTTCAACCTTCAACCTTCAACCCCTCAACCTTCATCCTTCAACCCCTCAACCTTCAACCTTCAACCCCTCAACGTTCAAACTCCAACCTTCAACCCCTCAACCTTCAACCTTCAACTCCTTCAACCTTCAACCTTTAACCCCTCAACCTTCGATCTTCAACCCCTTAACCTTCAACCTTTAACCACTCGACCTTCAACCTTCATCCTTCAAGCCCTCAACTTTCAACCTTCAACCACCCAACCATTTATCTTTAACCATTCAACCTTCGACTTGTAACCTTCAACCAGTCAACCTTCAATCTTCAGTCCCTCAACTTTCAATCTTCAACCCCACAACCTTCAACCTTCAACCCCTCAACCATCAACCTTCAACTTCTCAACCTTCAACCTTCAACCCCTCAACCTTCAACTCCTAAACCTCCAACCTTAAACACCTCACCCTTCAACCTTCAAGCCCTCAACCTTCAACCTTCAACTCCCCAACATTCAGTCCCTCAACTTTCAACCTTCAACCACTTAACCTTTAACCTTCAACCTCTCAACCTTCAACCTTCAACCTTCAACCCCTCAATCTTCAACCTTCAACCCCTCAATATTCAACCCCTTAACCTTCAACCTTCAACTTCCCAACCTTCAACTTTCAAGCCCTCAACCTTCAACCTTCAACCCCTCTAACTTCAACCTTCAACCCCTCAACCTTCAACCCATCAACCTTTAACCTTCAACCCCTCAACCTTCAACCCCTCAACCTTCAACCTTCAACACCTCAACCTTCAACCTTCAACTCCTCAACCTTCAACCTTCAACCCCTCAACGTTCAACCTCCAAAATTCAACCCCTCAACCTTCAACCTTCAACTCCTTCAACCTTCAACCTTTAACCCCTCAACCTTCGACCTTCAACGTTCAACCCCTCAACCTTCAACCTTCAACTCCTTCAACCTTCAACTCCTCAACTTTCAACCTTCAACTCCTTCAACCTTCAACCTTCAACCCCTCAACCTTCATCCTTCAACCCCTCAACCTTCAACCTTCAACCCCTCAACGTTCAACCTCCAACCTTCAACCCCTCAACCTTCAACCTTCAACTATTACAACCTTCAACTTTTAAACCCTCAACCTTCGATCTTCAACCCCTTAACCTTCAACCTTTAACCACTCAACCCTAGCTTTATCCTTCAAGCCCTCAACTTTCAACCTTCAACCACCCAACCATCCATCTTTAACCCCTCAACCTTCGACCTTCAACCCCTTCACCTTTAACTTTCAAACCCTCAACCTTCAACCTTCTACCGCTCAACGTGTAACCTTCAACCAGTCAACCTTCAATCTTCAGTCCCTCAACTTTCAATCTTCAACCCCACATCCTTCAACCCCACAACCATCAACCTTCAACTTCTCAACCTTCAACTTTCAACCCCTCAACTTTCAACTCCTAAACCTCCAACCTTAAACACCTCAACCTTCAACCTTCAAGCCCTCAACCTTCAACCTTCAACTCCCCAACATTCAGTCCCTCAACCTTCTACCTTCAACCACTTAACCTTTAACCTTCAACCTCTCAACCTTCGACATTCAACATTTAACCCCTGCACCTTTAACCTTCCACCCGTTAACCTTCAACATTCAACATTTAACCCCTGCATCTTTAACTTTCCACCCGTTAACCTTCAACCTTCTACCTTCAACCCCTCAACCTGCACCCTTCAACCTGTCAACCTTCAACCTTTAACTCCTCAACCTTCAACCTTCAACCCCTTAACCCTTTAACCTATAACCTTCAACCCCTCAACTTTCAACCTTCAACCCCTCAACTTTCAACTTTCAACCTTCAACTCCTCAACCTGCAACCTTCAACATGTCAGACTTCAACATTTAACTCCTCAACCTTCAACCCCTCAACCCCTCACCCTCCAACCTTCAACTCCTCAACCTTCAACCTTCAACCTCTCAGACTTCAACATTTAACTCCTTAACCTTCATCCCCTCAACCCCTCAGCCACCAACCTTCAACCCCTCAACCTTCAACATTCAACAATTAACCCCTGCACCTTTAACCTTCCACCCGTTAACCTTCAACCTTCAACCTTCAACCACTCAACCTGCAACCTTCAACCTCTCAACCTTCAACCTTTAACTCCTCAACCTTCAACCTTCAACCCTTCAACCTATAACCTTCAACCCCTCAACCTTCAACCTTCAACCCTCAACTTTCAACCTTCAACCGTCAACTCCTCAACCTGCAACCTTCAACCTCTCAGACTTCAACATTTAACTCCGCAACCTTCAACCTCCAACATTCAACCCCTCAACCTTCAACCTTCAACTCCTTCAACCTTCAACCTTTAACCCCTCAACCTTCGACCTTCAACCTTCAACCCCTCAACCTTCAAGCTTCAACTCCTTCAACCTTCAACCTTTAACCTTCAACCCCTCAACTTTCAACCTTCAAATGCTTCAACCTTCAACCTTCAACCCCTCAACCTTCATCCTTCAACCCCTCAACCTTCAACCTTCAACCCCTCAACGTTCAACCTCCAACCTTCAACCTCTCAACCTTCAACCTTCAACTTCTTCAACCTTCAACCTTTAACCCCTCAACCTTCGATCTTCAACCCCTTAACCTTCAACCTTTAACCACACGACCTTCAACCTTCATCCTTCAAGCCCTCAACTTTCAACCTTCAACCACCCAACCATTTATCTTTAACCCCTCAACCTTCGACCTTCAACCCCTTAAGCTTTAACTTTCAAACCCTCAACCTTCATCCTTCTACCCATCAACCTGTAACCTTCAACCAGTCAACCTGCAATCTTCAGTTCCTCAACTTTCAATCTTCAACCAAACAAACTTCAACCTTCAACCCCTCAACCATCAACCTTCAACTTCTCAACCTTCAACCTTCAACCCCTCAACCTTCAACTCCTAAACCTCCAACCTTAAACACCTCAACCTTCAACCTTCAAGCCCTCAACCTTCAACCTTCAACTCCCCAACATTCAGTCCCTCAACCTTCAACCTTCAACCACTTAACCTTTAACCTTCAACCTCTGAACCTTCATCCTTCAACCTTCAACCCCTCAATCTTCAACCTTCAACCCCTCAATATTCAACCCCTTAACCTTCAACCTTCAACTTCCCAACCTTCAACTTTCAAGCCCTCAACCTTCAACCTTCAACCCCTCTAACTTCAACCTTCAACCCCTCAGCCTTCAACCCATCAACCTTTAACCTTCAACCCCTCAACCTTCAACCTTCATCCCCTCAACCTTAAACCTTCAACCTCTCAACCTTCAACCTTCAACTCCTCAACCTTCAACCTTCAACCCCTCAACGTTCAACCTCCAACCTTCAACCCCTCAACCTTCAACCTTCAACTCCTTCAACCTTCAACCTTTAACCCCTCAACCTTCGACTTTCAACCTTCAACCAATCAACCTTCAACCTTCAACTCCTTCAACCTTTAACCTTCAACCCCTCAACTTTCAACCTTTAACTCCTTCAACCTTCAACCTTTAACCCCTCAACCTTCGATATTCAACCCCTTAACCTTCAACCTTTAATCACTCAACCTTCAACTTTCATCCTTCAAGCCCTCAACTTTCAACCTTCAACCACCCAACCATCTATCTTTAACCCCTCAACCTTCGACCTTCAACCCCTTAACCTTTAACTTTCAAACCCTCAACCTTCAACCTTCTACCTCTCAACCTTCAACCTTCAAACCCTCAACCTTCAAACTTCAACCCCTCAACCTTCAACCTACAACCACTCAACCTTTAATTTTCAGCCCCACAACCTTTAACCTTCGACCCCTCAACCTTTAAACTTGAGCTCCTCAATCTTTAACCTTCAACCCCTCAATCTTTAACCTTCAACAACTCAACCTTCAATTTTCAGTCCCTCAACCTTCAATGTTCAACCCCTTAACCTTCAACCTTCAACTCCTCAACGATCTACCTCCAACACCTTAACCTTCAACCTTGAACCCCTCAACCGTCAACTCCTAAACCATCAATCTTAAACACTTCAACCTTGTACAATCAACCTTTCAACCTTCAACCTCCAACCTTCAACCCCTCAACCTTCAGCCTTCAACTCCTTCAACCTTCAACCTTCAACCCCTACACCTTCAACTTTCAACCCCTTAAACTTCAACGTTTAACCCTCAAGCTTCAACGTTCAACGCCTCAAACTTCAACCTCCAACCTGCAACCTTCAACCTTCAACCTTTCAACATTCAACCCCTCTAACTTCAACCTTCAACCCCTCAACCTTCAACCCATCAATCTTTAACCTTCAACCCCTCAACCTTCAACCTTCAGCCCCTCAACCTTCAACCTTCAACCCCTCAACCTTCAACCTTCAACTACTCAACCTTCAACCTTCAACCTTCCACCCCTCAACCTTCAACTTTCAACTCCTTCAACCTTCAACCTTTAACCTTCAACTCCTCAACTTTCAACCTTCAACTCCTTCAACCTTCAACTTTCAACCCCTCAACCTTCATCCTTCAACCCCTCAAGCTTCAACCTTCAACCCCTCAACGTTCAACCTCCAACCTTGAACCCCTCAACCTTCAACCTTCAACTCCTTCAACCTTCAACTTTTAACCCCTCAACCTTCGATCTTCAACCGCTTAACCTTCAACCTTTAACCATTCAACCTTCAACCTTCATCCTTCAAGCCCTCAACTTTCAACCTTCAACCACCCAACCATCTATCTTTAACCCCTCAACCTTCGACCTTCAACCCCTTAACCTTTAACTTTCAAACCCTCAACCTTCAACCTTCTACCCCTCAACCTGTAACCTTCAACCAGTCAACCTTCAATCTTCAGTCCCTCAACTTTCAATCTTAAACCCCACAACATTCAACCTTCAACCCCTCAACCATCAACCTTCAACTTCTCAACATTCAACCTTCAAGCTCACAACCTTCAACCTTCAACCACTTAACCTTTAACCTTCAACCTCTCAACCTTCAACCTTCAACCTTCAACCCCTCAATCTTCAACCTTCAACCCCACAATATTCAACCCCTTAACCTTCAACCTTCAACTTCCCAACCTTCAACTTTCAAGCCCTCAACTTTCAACCTTCAACCCCTCTAACTTCAACCTTCAACCCCTCAACCTTCAACCCATCAACCTTTAACCTTCAACCCCTCAACCTTCAACCTTCAACCCCTCAACCTTCAACCTCCAACCTTCAACCCCTCAACCTTCAACCTTCAACTCCTCAACCTTCAACCTTCAACCCCTCAACCTTCAACCTCCAACCTTCAACCCCTCAACCTTCAAACTTCAACTCCTTCAACCTTCAGCCCCTCAACCTTCGACCTTCAACCTTCAACCCCTCAACCTTCAACTTTCAACTCCTTCAACCTTCAACCTTTAACCGTCAACCCCTCAACTTTCAACCTTCAAATCCTTCAACCTTCAACCTTCAACCACTCAACCTTCATCCTTCAACCCCTCAACCTTCAACCTTCAACCCCTATACGTTCAACCTCCAACCTTCAACCCCTCAACCTTCAACCTTCAACTCCTTCAACCTTCAACCTTTAACCCCTCAACCTTCGATCTTCAACCCCTTAACCTTCAACCTTTAACCACTCGACCTTCAACCTTCATCCTTCAAGCCCTCAACTTTTAACCTTCAACCACCCAACCATTTATCTTTAACCCCTCAACCTTCGACCTTCAACCCCTTAACCTTTAACTTTCAAACCCTCAACCTTCATCCTTCTACCCCTCAACCTGTAACCTTCAACCAGTCAACCTTCAATCTTCAGTCCCTCAACTTTCAATCTTCAACCCCACAACCTTCAACCTTCAACCCCTCAACCATCAACCTTAAACACCTCAACCTTCAACCTTCAAGCCCTCAACCTTCAACCTTCAACTCCCCAACATTCAGTCCCTCAACCTTCTACCTTCAACCACTTAACCTTTAACCTTCAACCTCTCAACCTTCGACATTCAACATTTAACCCCTGCACCTTTAACTTTCCACCCGTTAACCTTCAACCTTCTACCTTCAACCCCTCAACCTTCATCCTTCAACCCCTCAACCTTCAACCTTTAACCCCTCCACCTTCGACCTTCAACCTTCAACCACTCAACCTTCAACCTTCAACTCCTTCAACCTTCAACTCCTCAACTTTCAACCTTCAACTCCTTCAACCTTCAACCTTCAACCCCTCAACCTTCATCCTTCAACCCCTCAACCTTCAACCTTCAACCCCTCAACGTTCAACCTCCAACCTTCAACCCCTCAACCTTCAACCTTGAACTATTACAACCTTCAACCTTTAAACCCTCAACCTTCGATCTTCAACCCCTTAACCTTCAACCTTTAACCACTCAACCTTCTAGCATTATCCTTCAAGCCCTCAACTTTCAACCTTCAACCACCCAACCATCCATCTTCAACCCCTCAACCTTCAACCTTCAACTCCTTCAACCTTCAACCTTTAACACCTCAACCTTCGATCTTCAACCCCTTAACCTTCAACCTTTAACCACTCGACCTTCAACCTTCATCCTTCAAGCCCTCAACTTTTAACCTTCAACCACCCAACCATTTATCTTTAACCCCTCAACCTTCGACCTTCAACCCCTTAACCTTTAACTTTCAAACCCTCAACCTTCATCCTTCTACCCCTCAACCTGTAACCTTCAACCAGTCAACCTTCAATCTTCAGTCCCTCAACTTTCAATCTTCAACCCCACAACCTTCAACCTTCAACCCCTCAACCATCAACCTTAAACACCTCAACCTTCAACCTTCAAGCCCTCAACCTTCAACCTTCAACTCCCCAACATTCAGTCCCTCAACCTTCAACCTTCAACCACTTAACCTTTAACCTTCAACCTCTCAACCTTCGACATTCAACATTTAACCCCTGCACCTTTAACTTTCCACCCGTTAACCTTCAACCTTCTACCTTCAACCCCTCAACCTTCATCCTTCAACCCCTCAACCTTCAACCTTTAACCCCTCCACCTTCGACCTTCAACCTTCAACCACTCAACCTTCAACCTTCAACTCCTTCAACCTTCAACTCCTCAACTTTCAACCTTCAACTCCTTCAACCTTCAACCTTCAACCCCTCAACCTTCATCCTTCAACCCCTCAACCTTCAACCTTCAACCCCTCAACGTTCAACCTCCAACCTTCAACCCCTCAACCTTCAACCTTGAACTATTACAACCTTCAACCTTTAAACCCTCAACCTTCGATCTTCAACCCCTTAACCTTCAACCTTTAACCACTCAACCTTCTAGCATTATCCTTCAAGCCTTCAACTTTCAACCTTCAACCACCCAACCATCCATCTTTAACCCCTCAACCTTCGACCTTCAACCCCTTCACCTTTAACTTTCAAACCCTCAACCTTCAACCTTCTACCGCTCAACCTGTAACCTTCAACCAGTCAACCTTCAATCTTCAGTCCCTCAACTTTCAATCTTCAACCCCACATCCTTCAACCCCACAACCATCAACCTTCAACTTCTCAACCTTCAACCTTCAACCCCTCAACTTTCAACTCCTAAACCTCCAACCTTAAACACCTCAACCTTCAACCTTCAAGCCCTCAACCTTCAACCTTCAACTCCCCAACATTCAGTCCCTCAACCTTCTACCTTCAACCACTTAACCTTTAACCTTCAACCTCTCAACCTTCGACATTCAACATTTAACCCCTGCACCTTTAACCTTCCACCCGTTAACCTTCAACATTCAACATTCAACCGCTGCATCTGTAACTTTCCACCGTTAACCTTCAACCTTCTACCTTCAACCCCTCAACCTGCACCCTTCAACCTCTCAACCTTCAACCTTTAACTCCTCAAACTTCAACCTTCAACCCCTCAACCCTTCAACCTATAACCTTCAACCCCTCAAATTTCAACCTTCAACCCCTCAACTTTCAACTTTCAACCTTCAACTCCTCAACCTGCAACCTTCAACCTGTCAGACTTCAACATTTAACTCCTCAACCTTCAACCCCTCAACCCCTCAGCCTCCAACCTTCAACTCCTCAACCTTCAACCTTCAACCTCTCAGACTTCAACATTTAACTCCTTAACCTTCAACCCCTCAACCCCTCAACCACCAAACTTCAACCCCTCAACCTTCAACATTCAACATTTAACCCCTGCACCTTTAACCTTCCACCCGTTAACCTTCAACCTTCAACCTTCAACCCCTCAACCTGCAACCTTCAACCTCTCAACCTTCAACCTTCAACTCCCCAACATTCAGTCCCTCAACCTTCTACCTTCAACCACTTAACCTTTAACCTTCAACCTCTCAACCTTCGACATTCAACATTTAACCCCTGCACCTTTAACCTTCCACCCGTTAACCTTCAACATTCAACATTCAACCGCTGCATCTGTAACTTTCCACCGTTAACCTTCAACCTTCTACCTTCAACCCCTCAACCTTCATCCTTCAACCCCTCAACCTTCAACCTTCAACCCCTCAACGTTCAACCTCCAACCTTCAACCCCTCAACCTTCAACCTTCAACTTCTTCAACCTTCAACCTTTAACCCCTTAACCTTCGATCTTCAACCCCTTAACCTTCAACCTTTAACCACACGACCTTCAACCTTCATCCTTCAAGCCCTCAACTTTCAACCTTCAACCACCCAACCATTTATCTTTAACCCCTCAACCTTCGACCTTCAACCCCTTAAGCTTTAACTTTCAAACCCTCAACCTTCATCCTTCTACCCCTCAACCTGTAACCTTCAACCAGTCAACCTGCAATCTTCAGTCCCTCAACTTTCAATCTTCAACCCCACAAACTTCAACCTTCAACCCCTCAACCATCAACCTTCAACTTCTCAACCTTCAACCTTCAACCCCTCAGCCTTCAACCCATCAACCTTTAACCTTCAACCCCTCAACCTTCAACCTTCATCCCCTCAACCTTCAACCTTCAACCCCTCAACCTTCAACCTTCAACTCCTCAACCTTCAACCTTCAACCCCTCAACGTTCAACCTCCAACCTTCAACCCCTCAACCTTCAACCTTCAACTCCTTCAACCTTCAACCTTTAACCCCTCAACCTTCGACCTTCAACCTTCAACCAATCAACCTTTAACCTTCAACTCCTTCAACCTTTAACCTTCAACCCCTTAACCTTCAACCTTTAACTCCTTCAACCTTCAACCTTTAACCCCTCAACCTTCGATATTCAACCCCTTAACCTTCAACCTTTAACCACTCAACCTTCAACTTTCATCCTTCAAGCCCTCAACTTTCAACCTTCAACCACCCAACCATCTATCTTTAACCCCTCAACCTTCGACCTTCAACCCCTTAACCTTTAACTTTCAAACCCTCAACCTTCAACCTTCTACCTCTCAACCTTCAACCTTCAAACCCTCAACCTTCAAACTTCAACCCCTCAACCTTCAACCTACAACCACTCAACCTTTAATTTTCAGCCCCACAACCTTTAACCTTCGACCCCTCAACCTTTAAACTTGAGCCCCTCAATCTTTAACTTTCAACCCCTCAATCTTTAACCTTCAACAACTCAACCTTCAATTTTCAGTCCCTCAACCTCCAACCTTCAACCCCTCAAACTTCAGCCTTCAACTCCTTCAACCTTCAACCTTCAACCCCTACACCTTCAACTTTCAACTCCTTAAACTTCAACGTTTAACCCTCAAGCTTCAACGTTCAACGCCTCAAACTTCAACCTCCAACCTGCAACCTTCAACCTTCAACCTTTCAACATTCAACCCCTCTAACTTCAACCTTCAACCCCTCAACCTTCAACCCATCAATCTTTAACCTTCAACCCCTCAACCTTCAACCTTCAACCCCTCAACCTTCAACCTTCAACCCCTCAACCTTCAACCTTCAACTACTCAACCTTCAACCTTCAACCTTCCACCCCTCAACCTTCAACCTTCAACTCCTTCAACCTTCAACCTTTAACCTTCAACTCCTCAACTTTCAACCTTCAACTCCTTCAACCTTCAACTTTCAACCCCTCAACCTTCATCCTTCAACCCCTCAAGCTTCAACCTTCAACCCCTCAACGTTCAACCTCCAACCTTGAACCCCTCAACCTTCAACCTTCAACTCCTTCAACCTTCAACTTTTAACCCCTCAACCTTCGATCTTCAACCGCTTAACCTTCAACCTTTAACCATTCAACCTTCAACCTTCATCCTTCAAGCCCTCAACTTTCAACCTTCAACCACCCAACCATCTATCTTTAACCCCTCAACCTTCGACCTTCAACCCCTAAAATTTAACTTTCAAACCCTCAACCTTCAACCTTCTACCCCTCAACCTGTAACCTTCAACCAGTCAACCTTCAATCTTCAGTCCCTCAACTTTCAATCTTAAACCCCACAACATTCAACCTTCAACCCCTCAACCATCAACCTTCAACTTCTCAACCTTCAACCTTCAAGCTCTCAACCTTCAACCTTCAACTCCCCAACATTCAGTCCCTCAACCTTCAACCATCAACCACTTAACCTTTAACCTTCAACCTCTCAACCTTCAACCTTCAACCTTCAACCCCTCAATCTTCAACCTTCAACCCCTCAATATTCAACCCCTTAACCTTCAACCTTCAACTTCCCAACCTTCAACTTTCAAGCCCTCAACCTTCAACCTTCAACCCCTCTAACTTCAACCTTCAACCCCTCAACCTTCAACCCATCAACCTTTAACCTTCAACCCCTCAACCTTCAACCTTCAACCCCTCAACCTTTAACCTCCAACCTTCAACCCATCAACCTTCAACCTTCAACTCCTCAACATTCAACCTTCAACCCCTCAACCTTCAACCTCCAACCTTCAACCCCTCAACCTTCAACCTTCAACTCCTTCAACCTTCAACCTTCAGCCCCTCAACCTTCGACCTTCAACCTTCAACCCCTCAACCTTCAACTTTCAACTGCTTCAACCTTCAACCTTTAACCTTCAACCCCTCAACTTTCAACCTTCAAATCCTTCAACCTTCAACCTTCAACCCCTCAACCTTCATCCTTCAACCCCTCAACCTTCAACCTTCAACCCCTCAACGTTCAACCTCCAACCTTCAACCCCTCAACCTTCAACCTTCAACTCCTTCAACCTTCAACCTTTAACCACTCGACCTTCAACCTTCATCCTTCAAGCCCTCAACTTTCAACCTTCAACCACCAAACCATTTATCTTTAACCCCTCAACCTTCGACCTTCAACCCCTTAACCTTTAACTTTCAAACCCTCAACCTTCATCCTTCTACCCCTCAACCTGTAATCTTCAACCAGTCAACCTTCAATCTTCAGTCCCTCAACTTTCAATCTTCAACCCCACAACCTTCAACCTTCAACCCCTCAACCATCAACCTTCAACTTCTCAACCTTCAACCTTCAACCCCTCAACCTTCAACTCCTAAACCTCCAACCTTAAACACCTCAACCTTCAACCTTCAAGCCCTCAACCTTCAACCTTCAACTCCCCAACATTCAGTCCCTCAACCTTCAACCTTCAACCACTTAACCTTTAACCTTCAACCTCTCAACCTTCGACATTCAACATTTAACCCCTGCACCTTTAACCTTCCACCCGTTAACCTTCAACATTCAACATTTAACCCCTGCACCTTTAACTTTCCACCCGTTAACCTTCAACCTTCTACCTTCAACCCCTCAACCTGCAACCTTCAACCTGTCAGACTTCAACATTTAACTCCTCAACCTTCAACCCCTCAACCCCTCAGCCTCCAACCTTCAACTCCCCAACCTTCAACCTTCAACCTCTCAGACTTCAACATTTAACTCCTTAACCTTCAACCCCTCAACCCCTCAGCCTCCAACTTTCAACCCCTCAACCTTCAACATTCAACTTTTAACCCCTGCACCTTTAACCTTCCACCCGTTAACCTTCAACCTTCAACCTTCAACCCCTCAACCTGCAACCTTCAACCTCTCAACCTTCAACCTTTAACTCCTCAACCTTCAACCTTCAACCCCTCAACCCTTCAACCTATAACCTTCAACCCCTCAACCTTCAACCTTCAACCCTCAACTTTCAACCTTCAACCGTCAACTCCTCAACCTGCAACCTTCAATCTCTCAGACTTCAACATTTAACTCCTCAACCTTCAACCTCCAACCTTCAACCCCTCAACCTTCAACCTTCAACTCCTTCAACCTTCAACCTTTAACCCCTCAACCTTCGACCTTCAACCTTCAACCCCTCAACCTTCAACCTTCAACTCCTTCAACCTTCAACCTTTAACCTTCAACTCCTCAACTTTCAACCTTCAAATCCTTCAACCTTCAACCTTCAACCCCTCAACCTTCAACCTTCAACTCCTTCAACCTTCAACCTTCAGCCCCTCAACCTTCGACCTTCAACCTTCAACCCCTCAACCTTCAACTTTCAACTCCTTCAACCTTCAACCTTTAACCTTCAACCCCTCAACTTTCAACCTTCAAATCCTTCAACCTTCAACCTTCAACCCCTCAACCTTCATCCTTCAACCCTTCAACCTTCAACCTTCAACCCCTCAACGTTCAACTTCCAACCTTCAACCCCTCAACCTTCAACCTTCAACTCCTTCAACCTTCAACCTTTAACCCCTCAACCTTCGATCTTCAACCCCTTAACCTTCAACCTTTAACCACTCGACCTTCAACCTTCATCCTTCAAGCCCTCAACTTTCAACCTTCAACCACCAAACCATTTATCTTTAACCCCTCAACCTTCGACCTTTAACCCCTTAACCTTTAACTTTCAAACCCTCAACCTTCATCCTTCTACCCCTCAACCTGTAACCTTCAAACAGTCAACCTTCAATCTTCAGTCCCTCAACTTTCAATCTTCAACCCCACAACCTTCAACCTTCAACCCCTCAACCATCAACCTTCAACTTCTCAACCTTCAACCTTCAACCCCTCAACCTTCAACTCCTAAACCTCCAACCTTAAACACCTCAACCTTCAACCTTCAAGCCCTCAGCCTTCAACCTTCAACTCCCCAACATTCAGTCCCTCAACCTTCAACCTTCAACCACTTGACCTTTAACCTTCAACCTCTCAACCTTCGACATTCTACATTTAACCCCTGCACCTTTAACCTTCCACCCGTTAACCTTCAACATTCAACATTTAACCCCTGCACCTTTAACTTTCCACCCGTTAACCTTCAACCTTCTACCTTCAACCCCTCAACCTGCACCCTTCAACCTCTCAACCTTCAACCTTTAGCTCCTCAACCTTCAACCTTCAACCCCTCAACCTTTCAACCTATAACCTTCAACCCCTCAACTTTCAACCTTCAACCCCTCAACTTTCAACTTTCAACCTTCAACTCCTCAACCTGCAACCTTCAACCTGTCAGACTTCAACATTTAACTCCTCAACCTTCAACCCCTCAACCCCTCAGCCTCCAACCTTCAACTCCTCAACCTTCACCCTTCAACCTCTCAGACTTCAACATTTAACTACTTAACCTTCAACCCCTCAACCCCTCAGCCTCCAACCTTCAACCCCTCAACCTTCAACATTCAACATTTAACCCCTGCACCTTTAACCTTCCACCCGTTAACCTTCAACCTTCAACCTTCAACCCTTCAACCTGCAACCTTCAACCTCTCAACCTTCAACCTTTAACTCCTCAACCTTCAACCTTCAACCCCTCAACCCTTCAACCTATAACCTTCAACCCCTCAACCTTCAACCTTCAACCCTCAACTTTCAACCTTCAACCGTCAACTCCTCAACCTGCAACCTTCAATCTCTCAGACTTCAACATTTAACTCCTCAACCTTCAACCTCCAACCTTCAACCCCTCAACCTTCAACCTTCAACTCCTTCAACCTTCAACCTTTAACCCCTCAACCTTCGACCTTCAACCTTCAACCCCTCAACCTTCAACCTTCAACTCCTTCAACCTTCAACCTTTAACCTTCAACTCCTCAACTTTCAACCTTCAAATCCTTCAACCTTTAACCTTCAACCCCTCAACCTTCATCCTTCAACCCCTCAACCTTCAACCTTCAACCCCTCAACGTTCAACCTCCAACCTTCTACCCCTCAACCTTCAACCTTCAACTCCTTCAACCTTGAACCTTTAACACCTCAACCTTCGATCTTCAACCCCTTAACCTTCAACCTTTAACCACACGACCTTCAACCTTCATCCTTCAAGCCCTCAACTTTCAACCTTCAACCACCCAACCATTTATCTTTAACCCCTCAACCTTCGACCTTCAACCCCTTAACCTTTAACTTTCAAACCCTCAACCTTCATCCTTCTACCCCTCAACCTGTAACCTTCAACCAGTCAACCTTCAATCTTCAACCCCACAAACTTCAACCTTCAACCCCTCAACCATCAACCTTCAACTTCTCAACCTTCAACCTTCAACCCCTCAACCTTCAACTCCTAAACCTCCAACCTTAAACACCTCAACCTTCAACCTTCAAGCCCTCAACCTTCAACCTTCAACTCCCCAACATTCAGTCCCTCAACCTTCAACCTTCTACCACTTAACCTTTAACTTTCAACCTCTGAACCTTCATCCTTCAACCTTCAACCCCTCAATCTTCAACCTTCAACCCCTCAATATTCAACCCCTTAACCTTCAACCTTCAACTTCCCAACCTTCAACTTTCAAGCCCTCAACCTTCAACCTTCAACCCCTCTAACTTCAACCTTCAACCCCTCAACCTTCAACCCATCAACCTTTAACCTTCAACCCCTCAACCTTCAACCTTCAACCCCTCATCCGTCAACCTTCAACCACTCAACCTTCAACCTTCAACTCCTCAACCTTCAACCTTCAACCCCTCAACGTTCAACCTCCAACCTTCAACCCCTCAACCTTCAACCTTCAACTCCTTCAGCCTTCAACCTTTTACCCCTCAACCTCCGACCTTCAACCTTTAACCCCTCAACCTTCAACCTTCAACTTCGTCAACCTTCAACCTTTAACCTTCAACCCCTCAACTTTCAACCTTCAACTCCTTCAACCTTCAACCTTCAACCTTCAACCCCTCAAAATTCATCCTTCAACCCCTCAACCTTCAACCTTCAACCCCTAAACGTTCAACCTCCAACCTTCAACCCCTCAACCTTCAACCTTCTACCTCTCAACCTTCAACCTTCAAACCCTCAACCTTCAAACTTCAACCCCTCAACCTTCAACCTACAACCACTCAACCTTTAATTTTCAGCCCCACAACCTTTAACCTTCGACCCCTCAACCTTTAAACTTGAGCCCCTCAATCTTTAACTTTCAACCCCTCAATCTTTAACCTTCAACAACTCAACCTTCAATTTTCAGTCCCTCAACCTCCAACCTTCAACCCCTCAACCTTCAGCCGTCAACTCCTTCAACCTTCAACCTTCAACCCCTACACCTTCAACTTTCAACCCCTTAAACTTCAACGTTTAACCCTCAAGCTTCAACGTTCAACGCCTCAAACTTCAACCTCCAACCTGCAACCTTCAACCTTCAACCTTTCAACATTCAACTCCTCTAACTTCAACTTTCAACCCCTCAACCTTCAACCCATCAATCTTTAACCTTCAACCCCTCAACCTTCAACCTTCAACCCCTCAACCTTCAACCTTCAACCCCTCAACCTTCAACCTTCAACTACTCAATCTTCAACCTTCAACCTTCCACCCCTCAACCTTCAACCTTCAACTCCTTCAACCTTCAACCTTTAACCTTCAACTCCTCAACTTTCAACCTTCAACTCCTTCAACCTTCAACTTTCAACCCCTCAACCTTCATCCTTCAACCCCTCAAGCTTCAACCTTCAACCCCTCAACGTGCAACCTCCAACCTTGAACCCCTCAACCTTCAACCTTCAACTCCTTCAACCTTCAACTTTTAACCCCTCAACCTTCGATCTTCAACCGCTTAACCTTCAACCTTTAACCATTCAACCTTCAACCTTCATCCTTCAAGCCCTCAACTTTCAACCTTCAACCACCCAACCATCTATCTTTAACCCCTCAACCTTCGACCTTCAACCCCTTAACCTTTAACTTTCAAACCCTCAACCTTCAACCTTCTACCCCTCAACCTGTAACCTTCAACCAGTCAACCTTCAATCTTCAGTCCCTCAACTTTCAATCTTAAACCCCACAACATTCAACCTTCAACCCCTCAACCATCAACCTTCAACTTCTCAACCTTCAACCTTCAAGCTCTCAACCTTCAACCTTCAACTCCCCAACATTCAGTCCCTCAACCTTCAACCTTCAACCACTTAACCTTTAACCTTCAACCTCTCAACCTTCAACCTTCAACCTTCAACCCCTCAATCTTCAACCTTCAACCCCTCAATATTCAACCCCTTAACCTTCAACCTTCAACTTCCCAACCTTCAACTTTCAAGCCCTCAACCTTCAACCCATCAACCTTTAACCTTCAACCCCTCAACCTTCAACCTTCAACCCCTCAACTTTCAACCTCCAACCTTCAACCCCTCAACCTTCAACCTTCAACTCCTCAACCTTCAACCTTCAACCCCTCAACCTTCAACCTCCAACCTTCAACCCCTCAACCTTCAACCTTCAACTCCTTCAACCTTCAACCTTCAGCCCCTCAACCTTCGACCTTCAACCTTCAACCCCTCAACCTTCAACTTTCAACTCCTTCAACCTTCAACCTTTAACCTTCAACCCCTCAACTTTCAACCTTCAAATCCTTCAACCTTCAACCTTCAACCCCTCAACCTTCATCCTTCAACCCCTCAACCTTCAACCTTCAACCCCTCAACGTTCAACCTCCAACCTTCAACCCCTCAACCTTCAACCTTCAACTCCTTCAACCTTCAACCTTTAACCCCTCAACCTTCGATCTTCAACCCCTTAACCTTCAACCTTTAACCACTCGACCTTCAACCTTCATCCTTCAAGCCCTCAACTTTCAACCTTCAACCACCCAACCATTTATCTTTAACCCCTCAACCTTCGACCTTCAACCCCTTAACCTTTAACTTTCAAACCCTCAACCTTCATCCTTCTACCCCTCAACCTGTAACCTTCAACCAGTCAACCTTCAATCTTCAGTCCCTCAACTTTCAATCTTCAACCCCACAACCTTCAACCTTCAACCCCTCAACCATCAACCTTCAACTTCTCAACCTTCAACCTTCAACCCCTCAACCTTCAACTCCTAAACCTCCAACCTTAAACACCTCAACCTTCAACCTTCAAGCCCTCAACCTTCAACCTTCAACTCCCCAACATTCAGTCCCTCAACCTTCAACCTTCAACCACTTAACCTTTAACCTTCAACCTCTCAACCTTCGACATTCAACATTTAACCCCTGCACCTTTAACCTTCCACCCGTTAACCTTCAACATTCAACATTTATCCCCTGCACCTTTAACTTTCCACCCGTTAACCTTCAACCTTCTACCTTCAACTCCTCAACCTGCACCCTTCAACCTCTCAACCTTCAACCTTTAGCTCCTCAACCTTCAACCTTCAACCCCTCAACCCTTCAACCTATAACCTTCAACCCCTCAACTTTCAACCTTCAACCCCTCAACTTTCAACTTTCAACCTTCAACTCCTCAACCTGCAACCTTCAACCTGTCAGACTTCAACATTTAACTCCTCAACCTTCAACCCCTCAACCCCTCAGCCTCCAACCTTCAACTCCCCAACCTTCAACCTTCAACCTCTCAGACTTCAACATTTAACTCCTTAACCTTCAACCCCTCAACCCCTCAGCCTCCAACTTTCAACCCCTCAACCTTCAACATTCAACTTTTAACCCCTGCACCTTTAACCTTCCACCCGTTAACCTTCAACCTTCAACCTTCAACCCCTCAACCTGCAACCTTCAACCTCTCAACCTTCAACCTTTAACTCCTCAACCTTCAACCTTCAACCCCTCAACCCTTCAACCTATAACCTTCAACCCCTCAACCTTCAACCTTCAACCCTCAACTTTCAACCTTCAACCGTCAACTCCTCAACCTGCAACCTTCAATCTCTCAGACTTCAACATTTAACTCCTCAACCTTCAACCTCCAACCTTCAACCCCTCAACCTTCAACCTTCAACTCCTTCAACCTTCAACCTTCAACCCCTCAACCTTCATCCTTCAACCCCTCAACCTTCAACCTTCAACCCCTCAACGTTCAACCTCCAACCTTCAACCCCTCAACCTTCAACCTTCAACTCCTTCAACCTTGAACCTTTAACCCCTCAACCTTCGATCTTCAACCCCTTAACCTTCAACCTTTAACCACACGACCTTCAACCTTCATCCTTCAAGCCCTCAACTTTCAACCTTCAACCACCCAACCATTTATCTTTAACCCCTCAACCTTCGACCTTCAACCCCTTAACCTTTAACTTTCAAACCCTCAACTTTCATCCTTCTACCCCTCAACCTGTAACCTTCGACCAGTCAACCTTCAATCTTCAACACCACAAACTTCAACCTTCAACCCCTCAACCATCAACCTTCAACTTCTCAACCTTCAACCTTCAACCCCTCAACCTTCAACTCCTAAACCTCCAACCTTAAACACCTCAACCTTCAACCTTCAAGCCCTCAACCTTCAACCTTCAACTCCCCAACATTCAGTCCCTCAACCTTCAACCTTCAACCACTTAACCTTTAACTTTCAACCTCTGAACCTTCATCCTTCAACCTTCAACCCCTCAATCTTCAACCTTCAACCCCTCAATATTCAACCCCTTAACCTTCAACCTTCAACTTCCCAACCTTCAACTTTCAAGCCCTCAACCTTCAACCTTCAACCCCTCTAACTTCAACCTTCAACCCCTCAACCTTCAACCCATCAACCTTTAACCTTCAATCCCTCAACCTTCAACCTTCAACCCCTCAACCGTCAACCTTCAACCACTCAACCTTCAACCTTCAACTCCTCAACCTTCAACCTTCAACCCCTCAACGTTCAACCTCCAACCTTCAACCCCTCAACCTTCAACCTTCAACTCCTTCAGCCTTCAACCTTTTACCCCTCAACCTTCGACCTTCAACCTTTAACCCCTCAACCTTCAACCTTCAACTCCTTCAACCTTCAACCTTTAACCCCTCAACTTTTGATTTTCAACCTCTTAACCTTCAACATTTAACCACTCAACCTTCTACCTTCATCCTTCAAGCCCTCAACTTTCAACCTTCAACCACCCAACCATCTATCTTTAACACCTCAACCTTCGACCTTCAACCCCTCCACCTTTAGCTTTCAAACCCTCAACCTTCAACCTTCTACCGCTCAACCTGTAACCTTCAACCAGTCAACTTTCAATCTTCAACCCCACAACCTTCAACCCCTCAACCATCAACCTTCAACTTCTCAACCTTCAACCTTCAACCCCTCAACTTTCAACTCCTAAACCTCCAACCTTAAACACCTCAACCTTCAACCTTCAAGCCCTCAACTTTCAACCTTCAACTCCCCAACATTCAGTCCCTCAACCTTCTACCTTCAACCACTTAACCTTTAACCTTCAACCTCTCAACATTCGACATTCAACATTTAACCCCTGCACCTTTAACCTTCCACCCGTTAACCTTCAACATTCAACATTTAACCGCTGCACCTTTAACTTTCCACCCGTTAACCTTCAACCTTCAACCTTCAACCCCTCAACCTGCACCCTTCAACCTCTCAACCTTCAACCTTTAACTCCTCAACCTTCAACCTTCAACCCATCAACCCTTCAACCTATAACCTTCAACTCCTCAACTTTCAACCTTCAACCCCTCAACTTTCAACTTTCAACCTTCAACTTCTCAACCTGCAACCTTCAACCTGTCAGACTTCAACATTTAACTCCTTAACCTTCAACCCCTCAACCCCTCAGCGCCAACCTTCAACTCCTCAACCTTCAACCTTCAACCTCTCAGACTTCAACATTTAACTCCTCAACCTTCAACCCCTCAACCCCTCAGCCACCAACCTTCAACCCCTCAACCTTCAACATTCAACATTTAACACCTGCACCTTTAACCTTCCACCCGTTAACCTTCAACCTTCAACCTTCAACCGCTCAACCTTCAACCTTCAACCTCTCAACCTTCAACCTTTAACTCCTAAACCTTCAACCTTCAACCCCTCAACCCTTCAACCTATAACCTTCAACCCCTCAACCTTCAACCGTCAACTCCTCAACCTGCAACCTTCAACCTCTCAGACTTCAACACTTAACTCCTCAACCTTCAACCGCTCAACCCCTCAGCCTCCAACCTTCAACCCCTCAACCTTCAACATTCAACATATAACCCCTGTACCTTTAACCTTCCACCCGTTAACCTACAACCTTCAATCCTTTAACCTTCAACCTCTCAACGTTCAACGTTCAACCCCTCAACCTTCAACCTTCAACCTTTCAACCTTCAACCTTCAACTTTCAACTTTCAACCCCTCAACCTGCAACCTTCAACCTCTCAACCTTCAACCTTTAACTAATCAACTTTCAACCTTACACCCCTCAACTTTCAAATTTCAACCTTCAACTCCTCAACCTGCAACCTTCAACCTCTCAGACTTCAACATTTAACTCCTCAACCTTCAACCCCTCAACCCCTCAGCCTCCAACCTTCAACCCCTCAACCTTCAACATTCAACATTTAACCCCTGCACCTTTAACCTTCCACCCGTTAACCTTCAACCTTCAATCCTTCAACCATCAACCTCTCATCCTTCAACGTCCAACCCCTCAACCTTCAACCTTCAACCCCTCAACTTTCAACCTTAAATCTTCAACCTTCAACCCCTCAACCTGCAACTTTCAACCTCTCAACCTCCAACCTTTAACTCTTCAACCTTCAACCTTCAACCCCTCAACCCTTCAACCTATAACCTTCAACCCCTAAAGCTTCAACCTTCAACCCCTCAACTTTCAACTTTCAACCTTCTCCTCAACCTGCAACATCCAACCTCTCAGACTTCAACATTTAACTCCTCAACCTCAAACACTCATCCCCTCAGCCTCAGCCAGAAACTGAAACTGAAACTGAAACTGAAACTGAAACTGAAACTGAAACTGAAACTGAAACTGAAACTGAAACTGAAACTGAAACTGAAACTGAAACTGAAACTGAAACTGAAACTGAAACTGAAACTGAAACTGAAACTGAAACTGAAACTGAAACTGAAACTGAAACTGAAACTGAAACTGAAACTGAAACTAAAACTGACACGAAACTGAAACTGAAACTAAAACTGAAACTGAAACTGAAATTGAAACTGAAACTGAAACTGAAACTGAAACTGAAACTGAAACTGAAACTGAAACTGAAACTGAAACTGAAACTGAAACTGAAACTGAAACTGAAACTGAAACTGAAACTGAAACTGAAACTGAAACTGAAACTGAAACTGAAACTGAAACTGAAACTGAAACTGAAACTGAAACTGAAACTGAAACTGAAACTGAAACTGAAACTGAAACTGAAACTGAAATTGAAACTGAAACTGAAACTGAAACTGAAACTGAAACTGAAACTGAAACTGAAACTGAAACTGAAACTGAAACTGAAACTGAAACTGAAACTGAAACTGAAACTGAAACTGAAACTGAAACTGAAACTGAAACTGAAACTGAAACTGAAACTGAAACTGAAACTGAAACTGAAACTGAAACTGAAACTGAAACTGAAACTGAAACTGAAACTGAAACTGAAACTGAAACTGAAACTGAAACTGAAACTGAAACTGAAACTGAAACTGAAACTGAAACTGAAACTGAAACTGAAACTGAAACTGAAACTGAAACTGAAACTGAAACTGAAACTGAAACTGAAACTGAAACTGAAACTGAAACTGAAACTGAAACTGAAACTGAAACTGAAACTGAAACTGAAACTGAAACTGAAACTGAAACTGAAACTGAAACTGAAACTGAAACTGAAACTGAAACTGAAACTGAAACTGAAACTGAAACTGAAACTGAAACTGAAACTGAAACTGAAACTGAAACTGAAACTGAAACTGAAACTGAAACTGAAACTGAAACTGAAACTGAAACTGAAACTGAAATTGAAACTGAAACTGAAACTGAAACTGAAACTGAAACTGAAACTGAAACTGAAACTGAAACTGAAACTGAAACTAAAACTGACACTGAAACTGAAACTGAAACTGAATCTAAAACTGAAACTGAAACTGAAACTGAAACTGAAACTGAAACTGAAACTGAAACTGAAACTGAAACTGAAACTGAAACTGAAACTGAAACTGAAACTGAAACTGAAACTGAAACTGAAACTGAAACTGAAACTGAAACTGAAACTGAAACTGAAACTGAAACTGAAACTGAAACTGAAACTGAAACTGAAACTGAAACTGAAACTGAAACTGAAACTGAAACTGAAACTGAAACTGAAACTGAAACTGAAACTGAAACTGAAACTGAAACTGAAACTGAAACTGAAACTGAAACTGAAACTGAAACTGAAACTGAAACTGAAACTGAAACTGAAACTAAAACTGAAACTGAAACTGAAACTGAAACTGAAACTGAAACAAACTGAAACTGAAACTGAAACTGAAACTGAAACTGAAACTGAAACTGAAACTGAAACTGAAACTGAAACTGAAACTGAAACTGAAACTGAAACTGAAACTGAAACTGAAACTGAAACTGAAACTGAAACTGAAACTGAAACTGAAACTGAAACTGAAACTGAAACTGAAACTGAAACTGAAACTGAAACTGAAACTGAAACTGAAACTGAAACTGAAACTGAAACTGAAACTGAAACTGAAACTGAAACTGAAACTGAAACTGAAACTGAAACTGAAACTGAAACTGAAACTGAAACTGAAACTGAAACTGAAACTGAAACTGAAACTGAAACTGAAACTGAAACTGAAACTGAAACTGAAACTGAAACTGAAACTGAAACTGAAACTGAAACTGAAACTGAAACTGAAACTACAACTGAAACTGCAACTGAAACTGAAACTGAAACTGAAACTGAAACTGAAACTGAGACTGAAACTGAAACTGAAACTGAAACTGAAACTGAAACTGAAACTGAAACTGAAACTGAAACTGAAACTGAAACTGAAACTGAAACTGAAACTGAAACTGAAACTGAAACTGAAACTGAAACTGAAACTGAAACTGAAACTGAAACTGAAACTGAAACTGAAACTGAAACTGAAACTGAAACTGAAACTGAAACTGAAACTGAAACTGAAACTAAAACTGAAATTGAAACTGAAACTGAAACTGAAACTGAAACTGAAACTGAAACTGAAACTGAAACTGAAACTGAAACTGAAACTGAAACTGATACTGAAACTAAAACTGAAACTGAAACTGAAACTGAAACTGAAACTGAAACTGAAACTGAAACTGAAACTGAAACTGAAACTGAAACAGAAACTGAAACTGAAACTGAAACTGAAACTGAAACTGAAACTGAAACTGAAACTGCAACTGCAACTGCAACTGAAACTGAAACTGAAACTGAAACTGAAACTGAAACTGAAACTGAAACTGAAACTGAAACTGAAACTGAAACTGAAACTGAAACTGAAACTGAAACTGAAACTGAAACTGCAACTGAAACTGAAACTGAAACTGAAAGTGAAACTGAAACTGAAACTGAAACTGAAACTGAAACTGAAACTGAAACTGAAACTGAAACTGAAACTGAAACTGAAACTGAAACTGAAACTGAAACTGAAACTGAAACTGAAACTGAAACTGAAACTGAAACTGAAACTGAAACTGAAACTGAAACTGAAACTGAAACTGAAACTGAAACTGAAACTGAAACTGAAACTGTAACTGAAACTGAAACTGAAACTGAAACTGAAACTGAAACTGAAACTGAAACTGAAACTGAAACTGAAACTGAAACTGAAACTGAAACTGAAACTGAAACTGAAACTGAAACTGAAACTGAAACTGAAACTGAAACTGAAACTGAAACTGAAACTGAAACTGAAACTGAAACTGAAACTGAAACTGAAACTGAAACTGAAACTGAAACTGAAACTGAAACTGAAACTGAAACTGAAACTGAAACTGAAACTGAAACTGAAACTGAAACTGAAACTGAAACTGAAACTGAAACTGAAACTGAAACTGAAACTGAAACTGAAACTGAAACTGAAAGTGAAACTGAAACTGAAAGTGAAACTGAAACTGAAACTGAAACTGTAACTGAAACTGAAACTGAAACTGAAACTGAAACTGAAACTGAAACTGAAACTGAAACTGAAACTGAAACTGAAACTGAAACTGAAACTGAAACTGAAACTGAAACTGAAACTGAAACTGAAACTGAAACTGAAACTGAAACTGAAACTAAAACTGAAATTGAAACTGAAACTGAAACTGAAACTGAAACTGAAACTGAAACTGAAACAGAAACTGAAACTGAAACTGAAACTGAAACTGAAACTGAAACTGAAACTGAAACTGAAACTGAAACTGAAACTGAAACTGAAACTGAAACTGAAACTGAAACTGTAACTGAAACTGAAACTGAAACTGAAACTGAAACTGAAACTGAAACTGAAACTGAAACTGAAACTGAAACTGAAACTAAAACTGAAATTGAAACTGAAACTGAAACTGAAACTGAAACTGAAACTGAAACTGAAACTGAAACTGAAACTGAAACTGAAACTGAAACTGAAACTGAAACTGAAACTGAAACTGAAACTGAAACTGAAACTGAAACTGAAACTGAAACTGAAACTGAAACTGAAACTGAAACTGAAACTGAAACTGAAACTGAAACTGAAACTAAAACTGAAACTGAAACTGAAACTGAAACTGAAACTGAAACTGAAACAAACTGAAACTGAAACTGAAACTGAAACTGAAACTGAAACTGAAACTGAAACTGAAACTGAAACTGAAACTGAAACTGAAACTGAAACTGAAACTGAAACTGAAACTGAAACTGAAACTGAAACTGAAACTGAAACTGAAACTGAAACTGAAACTGAAACTGAAACTGAAACTGAAACTGAAACTGAAACTGAAACTGAAACTGAAACTGAAACTGAAACTGAAACTGAAACTGAAACTGAAACTGAAACTGAAACTGAAACTGAAACTGAAACTGAAACTGAAACTGAAACTGAAACTGAAACTGAAACTGAAACTGAAACTGAAACTGAAACTGAAACTGAAACTGAAACTGAAACTGAAACTGAAACTGAAACTGAAACTGAAACTGAAACTGAAACTGAAACTGAAACTGAAACTGAAACTGAAACTGAAACTGAAACTGAAACTGAAACTGAAACTGAAACTGAAACTGAAACTGAAACTGAAACTACAACTGAAACTGCAACTGAAACTGAAACTGAAACTGAAACTGAAACTGAAACTGAAACTGAAACTGAAACTGAAACTGAAACTGAAACTGAAACTGAAACTGAAACTGAAACTGAAACTGAAACTGAAACTGAGACTGAAACTGAAACTGAAACTGAAACTGAAACTGAAACTGAAACTGAAACTGAAACTGAAACTGAAACTGAAACTGAAACTGAAACTGAAACTGAAACTGAAACTGAAACTGAAACTGAAACTGAAACTGAAACTGAAACTGAAACTGAAACTGAAACTGAAACTGAAACTGAAACTGAAACTGAAACTGAAACTGAAACTGAAACTGAAACTGAAACTAAAACTGAAACTGAAACTGAAACACGAATCTGAAACTGAAACTGAAACTGAAACTGAAACAGAAACTGAAACTGAAACTGAAACTGAAACTGCAACTGCAACTGAAACTGAAACTGAAACTGAAACTGAAACTGAAACTGAAACTGAAACTGAAACTGAAACTGAAACTGAAACTGAAACTGAAACTGAAACTGAAACTGAAACTGAAACTGCAACTGAAACTGAAACTGTAACTGAAACTGAAACTGAAACTGAAACTGAAACTGAAACTGAAACTGAAACTGAAACTGAAACTGAAACTGAAACTGAAACTGAAACTGAAACTGAAACTGAAACTGAAACTGAAACTGAAACTGAAACTGAAACTGAAACTGAAACTGAAACTGAAACTGAAACTGAAACTGAAACTGAAACTGAAACTGAAACTGAAACTGAAACTGAAACTGAAACTGAAACTGAAACTGAAACTGAAACTGAAACTGAAACTGAAACTGAAACTGAAACTGAAACTGAAACTGAAACTGAAACTGAAACTGAAACTGAAACTGAAACTGAAACTGAAACTGAAACTGAAACTGAAACTGAAACTGAAACTGAAACTGAAACTGAAACTGAAACTGAAACTGAAACTGAAACTGAAACTGAAACTGAAACTGAAACTGAAACTGAAACTGAAACTGAAACTGAAACTGAAACTGAAACTGAAACTGAAAGTGAAACTGAAACTGAAACTGAAACTGTAACTGAAACTGAAACTGAAACTGAAACTGAAACTGAAACTGAAACTGAAACTGAAACTGAAACTGAAACTGAAACTGAAACTGAAACTGAAACTGAAACTGAAACTGAAACTGAAACTGAAACTGAAACTGAAACTGAAACTGAAACTGAAACTGAAACTGAAACTGAAACTGAAACTGAAACTGAAACTGAAACTGAAACTGAAACTGAAACTGAAACTGAAACTGAAACTGAAACTGAAACTAAAACTGAAATTGAAACTGAAACTGAAACTGAAACTGAAACTGAAACTGAAACTGAAACTGAAACTGAAACTGAAACTGAAACTGAAACTGAAACTGAAACTGAAACTGAAACTGAAACTGAAACTGAAACTGAAACTGAAACTGAAACTGAAACTGAAACTGAAACTGAAACTGAAACTGAAACTGAAACTGAAACTGAAACTGAAACTGAAACTGAAACTGAAACTGAAACTGAAACTAAAACTGAAATTGAAACTGAAACTGAAACTGAAACTGAAACTGAAACTGAAACTGAAACTGAAACTGAAAGTGAAACTGAAACTGAAACTGAAACTGAAACTGAAACTGAAACTGAAACTGAAACTGAAACTGAAACTGAAACTGAAACTGAAACTGAAACTGAAACTGAAACTGAAACTGAAACTGAAACTGAAACTGAAACTGAAACTGAAACTAAAACTGAAACTGAAACTGAAACTGAAACTGAAACAAACTGAAACTGAAACTGAAACTGAAACTGAAACTGAAACTGAAACTGAAACTGAAACTGAAACTGAAACTGAAACTGAAACTGAAACTGAAACTGAAACTGAAACTGAAACTGAAACTGAAACTGAAACTGAAACTGAAACTGAAACTGAAACTGAAACTGAAACTGAAACTGAAACTGAAACTGAAACTGAAACTGAAACTGAAACTGAAACTGAAACTGAAACTGAAACTGAAACTGAAACTGAAACTGAAACTGAAACTGAAACTGAACTGAAACTGAAACTGAAACTGAAACTGAAACTGAAACTGAAACTGAAACTGAAACTGAAACTAAAACTGAAACTGAAACTGAAACTGAAACTGAAACTGAAACTGAAACTGAAACTGAAACTGAAACTGAAACTGAAACTACAACTGAAACTGCAACTGAAACTGAAACTGAAACTGAAACTGAAACTGAAACTGAAACTGAAACTGAAACTGAAACTGAAACTGAAACTGAAACTGAAACTGAAACTGAAACTGAAACTGAAACTGAAACTGAAACTGAAACTGAAACTGAAACTGAAACTGAAACTGAAACTGAAACTGAAACTGAAACTGAAACTGAAACTGAAACTGAAACTGAAACTGAAACTGAAACTGAAACTGAAACTACAACTGAAACTGCAACTGAAAATGAAACTGAAACTGAAACTGAAACTGAAACTGAAACTGAGACTGAAACTGAAACTGAAACTGAAACTGAAACTGAAACTGAAACTGAAACTGAAACTGAAACTGAAACTGTAACTGAAACTGAAACTGAAACTGAAACTGAAACTGAAACTGAAACTGAAACTGAAACTGAAACTGAAACTGAAACTGAAACTACAACTGAAACTGCAACTGAAACTGAAACTGAAACTGAAACTGAAACTGAAACTGAAACTGAGACTGAAACTGAAACTGAAACTGAAACTGAAACTGAAACTGAAACTGAAACTGAAACTGAAACTGAAACTGAAACTGAAACTGAAACTGAAACTGAAACTGAAACTGAAACTGAAACTGAAACTGAAACTGAAACTGAAACTGAAACTGAAACTGAAACAGAAACTGAAACTGAAACTGAAACTGAAACTGAAACTGAAACTGAAACTGAAACTGAAACTGAAACTGAAACTGAAACTGAAACTGAAACTGAAACTGAAACTGAAACTGAAACTGAAACTGAAACTGAAACTGAAACTGAAACTGAAACTGAAACTGCAACTGAAACTGCAACTGAAACTGAAACTGAAACTGAAACTGAAACTGAAACTGAAACTGAAACTGAAACTGAAACTGAAACTGAAACTGAAACTGAAACTGAAACTGAAACTGAAACTGAAACTGAAACTGAAACTGAAACTGAAACTGAAACTGAAACTGAAACTGAAACTACAACTGAAACTGCAACTGAAACTGAAACTGAAACTGAAACTGAAACTGAAACTGAAACTGAGACTGAAACTGAAACTGAAACTGAAACTGAAACTGAAACTGAAACTGAAACTGAAACTGAAACTGAAACTGAAACTGAAACTGAAACTGAAACTGAAACTGAAACTGAAACTGAAACTGAAACTGAAACTGAAACTGAAACTGAAACTGAAACTGAAACTGAAACTGAAACTGAAACTGAAACTAAAACTGAAATTGAAACTGAAACTGAAACTGAAACTGAAACTGAAACTGAAACTGAAACTGAAACTGAAACTGAAACTGAAACTGAAACTGAAACTGAAACTGAAACTGAAACTGAAACTGAAACTGAAACTGAAACTGAAACTGAAACTGAAACTGAAACTGAAACTGAAACTGAAACTGAAACTGAAACTGAAACTGAAACTGAAACTGAAACTGAAACTGAAACTGAAACTGAAACTGAAACTGAAACTGAAACTGAAACTGAAACTGAAACTGAAACTGAAACTGAAACTGAAACTGAAACTGAAACTGAAACTGAAACTGAAACTGAAACTGAAACTGAAACTGAAACTGAAACTGAAACTGAAACTGAAACTGAAACAGAAACTGAAACTGAAACTGAAACTGAAACTGAAACTGAAACTGAAACTGAAACTGAAACTGAAACTGAAACTGAAACTGAAACTGAAACTGAAACTGAAACTGAAACTGAAACTGAAACTGAAACTGAAACTGAAACAGAAACTGAAACTGAAACTGAAACTGAAACTGAAACTGAAACTGAAACTGAAACTGAAACTGAAACTGAAACTGAAACTGAAACTGAAACTGAAACTGAAACTGAAACTGAAACTGAAACTGAAACTGAAACTGAAACTGAAACTGAAACTGAAACTGAAACTGAAACTGAAACTGACACTGAAACTGAAACTGAAACTGAAACTGAAACTGAAACTGAAACTGAAACTGAAACTGAAACTGAAACTGAAACTGAAACTAAAACTGAAACTGAAACTGAAACTGAAACTAAAACTGACACTGAAACTGAAACTGAAACTGAAACTGAAACTGAAACTGAAACTGAAACTGAAACTGAAACTGAAACTGAAGCTGAAGCTGAAACTGAAACTGAAACTGAAACTGAAACTGAAACTGAAACTGAAACTGAAACTGAAACTGAAACTGAAACTGAAACTGAAACTGTAACTGAAACTGAAACTGTAACTGAAACTGATACTGAACCTGAAACTGAAACAGAAACTGAAACTGAAACTGAAACTGAAACTGAAACTGAAACTGAAACTGAAACTGAAACTGAAACTGAAACTGAAACTGAAACTGAAACTGAAACTGAAACTGAAACTGAAACTGAAACTGAAACTGAAACTGAAACTGAAACTGAAACTGAAACTGAAACTGAACTGAAACTGAAACTGAAACTGAAACTGAAACTGAAACTGAAACTGAAACTGAAACTGAAACTGAAACTGAACTGAAACTGAAACTGAAACTGAAACTGAAACTGAAACTGAAACTGAAACTGAAACTGAAACTGAAACTGAAACTGAAACTGAAACTGAAACTGAAACTGAAACTGAAAGTGAAACTGAAACTGAAACTGAAACTGAATCTAAAACTGACACTGAAACTGAAACTGAAATTGAAACTGAAACTGAAACTGAAACTGAAACTGAAACTGAAACTGAAACTGAAACTGAAACTGAAACTGAAACTGAAACTGAAACTGAAACTGAAACTGAAACTGAAACTGAAACTGAAACTGAAACTGAAAAAACTGAAACTGAAACTGAAACTGAAACTGAAACTGAAACTGAAACTGAAACTGAAACTGAAACTGAAACTGAAACTGAAACTGAAACTGAAACTGAAACTGAAACTGAAACTGAAACTGAAACTGAAACTGAAACTGAAACTGAAACTGAAACTGAAACTGAAACTGAAACTGAAACTGAAACTGAAACTGAAACTGAAACTGAAACTGAAACTGAAACTGAAACTGAAACTGAAACTGAAACTGAAACTGAAACTGAAACTGAAA